>PVHY01015261.1:0-36370 GCA_004024945.1 Uropsilus gracilis
GGGGGGGGCACACCCTATCAACACAAGCTTCTGGAGATTTGGGGGGCAATTTAAGTGAGCACCTGCTTGCTCTTGCTAGCTGACCTGGAGGTCAGCAATCCCAGTGCTGTTTTCTTATCATGTACTTTTCCTTAAAAGGTAAAAATAAGATTGTTAAGTCTCGAGGGTAAATAAAGGAAATGGGAAAATTTATATGGTGAGGCAGAAAGGGAAAGACAAATATTTCATGCCTGTAACAACAAGCCTGAAGACAGACATGAAAGTTACAAAAGATCACACCTGTGGCAAGAATGTTAGTATGTGACTGAATAACAGAAATTAAAATTCAGCATCTCTTTTGGTGATAGGACCAGAACCAAGAGAGTTACTCCTTTGCTCTCTAGGGAAAGAATTCACCAGGGAGTGCTGAAGGAGACTTTATTAGTGACTCGAACTAGTGTGGAAAGGAGAAGTCAATATGGTTCCTCCAAGGGAGTTGGAGGAGATATTTAAAGGTTGGGATGAAGGAGAGTGGCATCATCACTTGTTCTGAGTTAAACTCTGCCCAGTCACAAGTGGACTGACTACTCCTCAACTGTGCATGAGCGTTTCTCAAACTTCTCCCTCCAGGAAATTATGACACAGTCATTAGTCAGGATTCAACACTTTTTTTTTCTGGCATGGCGACTAATGTGTGTTGTGGGCCACATTGTTTGGACAAGATGTTGGGGCAAGATTCCTCAGCCCATGATTTAGTCCACCTGTTCAAACATGACTTGGGACAATTCTTACCCTACTGGCTCACAATTTCTCTTACTTAGATTGCCTCATCTCCACTATTTCTTTACTTGACTATATACTCCCTGGAGCTTCATGACTGACATGAGAGACCATCTATATTCAGGTCTAGTCAGAACATGATGATTGCTTATCCTTGAACATCATACACATGCCATGATCTCTTGCATCTTTAATTTGCTTGATATTTTAGCTGAGAAATAAATATTTTATTAGCATTAGTCCTAAATTTTTCTTACTAACTTAGAATATTTTATCTTCAGAGTACACTAATATAAATTTCTTTAATTATGCCAAATCACTAACATTACTATACTGGGAATGTCTTTCAACTAATCTTTTGGGAAGTTTCTCGAGCATCCTCTTGAAATAAGTCCTTTGTTTGAGAGAGGCTTGAGGTCATATTTTTTTAGCACTCATATACAAGTCCTCAGGGAATCCAGTACCATGAGAGGCTACAAAACTGTGTCATACTGTGTGCTTGTTTCTCTGAAGGAAAAATCTAAAAATTTATAGGTATATTAATGCCCATTCTAATGAAACAGTTGTATTTCTTGAGTAAAAGCAGAAGTAATAGCTAACTAGAAAGCTTGGTGACTGCCTCCCAGTGTATCTGTTACTGTTCTAGGGAAGAAGGAGAATCGAAGCCTCTGACTTTCTGATCACAGGCATCCATGTAAGAAGGAATAGTAGAACCCATCAATTTCAAAATGACCACTAATTTCTAAATATCTTGGTTAGGTTAATGTCCAGATGTGTGAAGTTAGAGGCAGTTGATATTAGTTTTCTTTTCCAGTAGTTTTCACGATAGCATGCTACCCTTTCACCTTTATTATCTCTAAATTTTCAGAATGTAAGGAATTGACTTTGTTCAGGTACTTTTTATTTCCCACCAAAACCAAAAATAAGACACAAAGAGGGCTAAAATTCTGCAAGAGAAATTTCAATCAACAGTTTGGTTAAATAAATCCTCTTTCTTTATGTTTCTCCCTCCTTGAGAGCACATTCTAGATTTAACATATTGATTTCAAATATGTAAGTGGGGCTACCAGTCTTCCAGTCTTCCAGTGTGACTTAAAGGGACATCTGAATAACTTCATCTATGGCGGCACAGTCACCATCTGCTTTGACTCTTCTCTGAGGAAAAAAGGACTTATTTTGCACTGGGTTGAGTTTTCCCTCCAGCAGTCATTCTGTTCAGACTTCTTTGGGGGAATGTTGCAGGCCACAAAAATCCATTGTGATCTGGCACAGTGAGAACCACAGGTCCTTCAAATATATTAGTAAGTGCACAATGCTGATGTGCTATAGTAGCAATTAGAAGTCATGGATGCACCAACTCCTCTTTCAAGATGCCCTCACAAGTCAGTATGTCACAGAAATGGAGAAGTACTGCTTAGAGGATAGAATACAATCTGACATTTGCACAATAATGAAATTATCTAACAATGCATTTCTCAGAAATGCATTCACATCATTAAGGAACACAGAACTGTAGTTTTCATTTCTAATAATTAATATTTGCCTTTTGCAAGTGATACATTAAACTTGTAGCATAGCTTTGAATAAATCCATTAAGATTTACAAAAAACTATATATATTGATATAAGTATATCTGTAACTGTTTTATAAAAGTATATATATATATATACATACACAAAGCTCAACAACTATAAATCTGTACACATGTTAGTGTGCCTATATATAATTATAATTAAATATATATACTTAATAGCAGTCTTACGGATGGACAGTTGAATAAATAATTTTGGATAATTAAAGAGTCAGAGAAATATAAATATTTGAATGCATTATTTCTAAATTATCGAGTTAATTAAAAATAAGACTTTGATTGCATATGCTTGAAGAACAGTCAGGAAGGCTGCAAGAGTCACAGCAAAGATGATTAAAGACCATTTTCATAAGTAGCTTGTCAAGAGTCCAAGCATATACAAAGGAAGGCAATTTCTGATTCAAAAAGTACTTACTAACTTACACTGAGAATTCTTTCTGGTGACACATATGTCATCATGTTCTTAGGTGATAACAGCAACCATTTATTACGACTGAACTTCACATTTCAGAAAATCTGTTAGGTCTATTCTAGGGTTCCTGTGAGTAGAAACTGACCAGTACTCCAGAGTAATAATCAAATATGAAAAACAGAGGTTGCACAGCTGATGTGTGTGAGACAGAAAATATCTAGAGCATTAAAGAGAATGAGGTTGATACTTAAATCAGTGACAAAGTATAATAGTGTTTAACATTATTAATAAAATTGCAGTTGCTTCTGAGTTGCTGGTACATTAAAGGAAGAAGCTATACCTTAGCAATGGAAGTAGCTGGTGTATACTTCTGCAATTTAGTCACGTGCACCACCTCAAAGATGATGACTTTCATATTCTATCTCTCTATGTAGCCTCAGAATAAAACAGAATAAGCATTATGTTTTGTTTGTTAATTTTCAGAAAAACAACTAAATCCAGTGGTGTGTCTTAGACACATATGCTCTATCTTGATTTTGGGACCTCTGTGCTTGTCATTTATCACATTGTTTGTATGACCCAATTGGCTACAGAGCCACATACATTAGTTTCAATTTTCTGTCCTTGCTATCCCGAAAATTTTAGTCTTCCACAAAGAAACACTTACCACCAAAATTCAGATTCCACCATGGTGACACGACATAATGTTTCTCAAGTCCAGAGAGAGTCTGAGGTAGAGCTGCTGATTGTGTTTTACTTTCCACATCATTGTTTCTGCAAAATAAATCATTCCAAAACTTAGCAACAAGCACTTGGCTTACAGACCTATGGCTCAGTTTTGATTGTGTCTTAGCTGAATGCCCTGGACCAGTGTCTATTAATCTGTTGACTGCAACCATTTCAGAACTGATAGGTTGAAAGATCTGTGTCTGCTCATCCGTCATGAGATTTGTGAGCCTCAGAAGTTCTTTTTCTCAGTTGATTCCCCAATGTGAGTAGTCTTGGAGAAATAATGACAAAATAGCTTTGAAAAAATGGCAGCTGACAGCCTGTGATATCAGATACCCAGACCAGAGGAAGAGAAGTTCAAAAGACAAAGCTCAATGTCTTCATAATGGACTTTTAGAAGTGAAATCCCACCTATTCTGCTGTGTCCCATAATTTAGAAGTGAGTTCAACTCACACTCAAGGAAGGGGATCCCATTGGAGCAGGAATACTGGAGGAGGGTGATTATGATTGGAGCCCCCTTGAAGCCTCTTGCCACAACTTGTCTACATTTTTTTCCCAATTGATTTTATATTTCATTGCAAGTCTAATGTTTTCAATCTCTTTTTTAATGTCTATTAGATATTAGGGTCATACAGAAAGATCATTGTACAGAGGTTTTTGAATCTATTTCTTCTTTAAATGTATATTTATATTTGGTATGAAACTATCCAATGCCATTGAATTATATTCTAAATCCTTTTGTAGGCACATAAATGTTAGGCTATAATACAAAATTGAATGTCTATGAATTCTTTTTCTTTAATTATAGAATGATTATAACTATACTATAGAGAGAGCAGGATAAATCCTAATGTTTTCTCCACTACTACCATTTTTATGCA
Organism: Uropsilus gracilis; assembly: GCA_004024945.1. Lineage (NCBI taxonomy): Eukaryota > Metazoa > Chordata > Mammalia > Eulipotyphla > Talpidae > Uropsilus > Uropsilus gracilis. Next base: position 4,374 of record PVHY01015261.1, read on the forward strand.
AGCAAGTTCAGATAAAAATTTACATCTAGATTCTGTTGCACATTAGTTATGTGACCTCAAATGACATTTTTATCTGTGGATAATTTAACCATCTATGAATTCTGAAATACAGATTGTATAACAAATTACATCGGGAATTCATTTTCAGATACTACTGGAAAGTTGGATGTAATTTATATTCATTTTAGGTATGTCATATATAATATCCTATGAGTTAACTTTTAATCATTATTTGCATAAAATTTTATGACTATCTGGCTACTTAATATGCTCAGAATTGGTACACCCCACAACTAATTTCACTACTCTATATACCATGTGAAACAAAATATATTTGACTACTTTTAATTAATATGTTATAAGTATGGGGAAAGTTGCTGTACTGCATTTTCATAGTTAAATTGCAGTCTTAAAGAATACATGTCAACTAAAGGTGCCTTATTTCTAAGACTAAGTCAGCATGAAATCGATCATCTTAAATCAGTTAATATGAACACCATTTGTGCTTTCAGTTAAATGTAATGAAAATAGTAGCACTTAGGAAATATTTTAAAAAAACATGACTAAAGAACAATCTGCCTTTATATTATAATTGATTCTAATATTTATATGCAGCTAATGACAATTTTATTTTATAATTGTATTTTAAGAGTATCTTCCTCTATTTAGAAGAATAGCTACAAAAGAAGAAAAACTGAAAAAGACATAAAGAGAAAGGATGGAAAAAAAGAAAATGAAAAAATAATTAACACATGTGAAAAAATCTTTCATTATAGTAAAAATGTATCTGATTTCTTGAATGGTTTCTTATTCTCCACAGACATGAGTAACAATTCACTCATTTCTGGTGAAGGGTAGGTATACTCAAAATGTTTAAACAAGCTTTACCATGATGTTCAGAACATATTGGCTTGGCTTGTAGAACAAAGATCAACAAATGTCCTCTAGGTTTCAAGAGCATTGTTATAAAAAATCTAACAACCTTGAACAATGAAGATTACCCAGATTTAGGGATATTTCAAAAAATACTCTTTGGGAAAACTATATCTACATGACAGGCATCCAGTACAAAGCTTCTGACTTTGTCACTGGAATTACACTCTGCTAATCTTTTGGGTCTCCCTCTCTTCTTGATACCCACATCCCTATCCCATTCATTAGCTCATAGATTCTATTCATTGGTCTTTTGTGTACTTTTTTTATAATAGAAAGCTATGCAGATTAATTATGTGATTTTTTTTCCTCACACTGATCTGTCCAATGCTGATTTTTTTTCTTAGCTGACCTGAGAAGAGTGTGGAGGAGTGGGAAATTCACCCTCTGTCTCTACACTGATATATATTTATGAAGAATGGAGAGTGTATCAGTTTACTTGTCTTCCAGGTGAAGCCTAAAAGTAATGTGGATATTCTTTAAGGTCAGGAAATGACAATGAATTTACTTCTTTTGCATATGATACATATATTAAATGCCATTTCCTCTTGTCAGAAGATCACTTCTCATATCTGAAAAAATTTAATAATGAAATACTTCAAATTTTACCTCTGAACATATGAAAAATTTACAATTTATTTGACCTTAAACATATGATAGGTAATAGAACATACTGATATAATGTGTCTTCTGTTAGATATACAAAGGATACAAATTCTGACCTATTATTTCCAAAATGCAAAACATGAATCTAGTTATAAGGAAGCAGAGGGAAATCACTAAATGAGGGTCATTCTATAAAATGGTCCATTATCTTTACAAATGTCAAGATCAAAAATGACAAAGGTAGAGGGATTATTCTTAAAGAACACTGAAATATATATTGATGGTTTATAATCTTGAGCTGGGTCCTTGACCAGAATAAGTTGCTATCAAGGGTGTTATTCATACAATTGATATTAGAGTAAAGATTGTGGATTAAATGATAATACTGTATCAAAATTAAATATTCTAAGATTGATCAAAATACTATGTTAACTAAAGTAATGTCTCTGCTCTTAGGAAATGTAAAAAAGAGCAAATGGAAATTTATAATACAGAAAACATGCAAAATACTACAGTAGTATATATAAATAGAGGTTAACTTATGTTCTATTTTTATACTTCTATAAGATTGCAATGACATCAAAATAAAAACTACCCAAACACTGTATTTTAATTGTCTTTTCCTTGCTGGGCCTTTTATGGTTCTATCATGATGATTGAAAGAAGATTCCTGAGGTTCAGGGACATGATTTCTCCAGGTTACAGACAGGGGAAAGCAGATCTGTAAGTGAGGACCCTAACAAGAGGAAGAAAGGATGTTTGATCTATTGAGTTATTTTGTAAGGAAAAGACTTTGCCAGGTGCCAGTGTTCTGAGTTAGTTTCATATTTAAATACTTCTATGATGATATCAAGTAATCACTCAAAGTTTAGATATTACACTAATGTGACTTAGCAAGAAATTTGTTATCACCAACATAGAATAAGAATGTGCTTTGTTTTGATAATTATATTTTTTCTTACATTTTAGTATTCTGGCTAAAGTTAGTTTTAGCATATATTAAAATAGCAAGTAGTATCTATTTTTCTGATTAACTACCATATACTATCTTCCTATACAAAGATAGCATTTTCATATGACAGAATTTATCAAAGGTAGTGTTTTAATAGTGTTACTGTGCTAAGGAAAGAAGTAAATAATGCATTTCCTATGAAAAACAAAATAAGCATGGTGTTGGGAAACCAATGTATCGACTAACGAGCTGGTCAATGATAACCTGCTTGATGAGGAGGAACCACCATCCAGGAGGGTGCCTCAGCACCCCTGCTTCCACTTCAGGGAAAGTGAAAACCATTTTTAATCAAAGGTATAGTTTGAATCCACTCACACAAAAGAAGTAGAGTTACATGAAAGAAGTAAAGTCACAAGATTTTATTACGTATGCATTCCAGAATTGGGGTGTGGGTGTGTGTGCATGCGCACGTGTGTGCAAGCATGTGATGAGCCAGGGATAAACAGCTCTTGCTTGGGTTCAGAGACCCTGGTAACCAGCAACTAAAAGGAATTTGGGACTAATAGCTATAATTTTTAACAAGCTCATTGCAGAGTGGTTATTTTAAATGCACCCTAGGGGGGAAAAATTGGGAATTTATTTAGCACAAGGGAACCAATAAAATGGTACCAGTGATTAAAACACGTATATGTAGGCTATCAGAGACTATCAGAATACTTAAAGGAAGGTAAAAATAATGCAAATTTGCTTGGGGTCCACAGATTCATACTCAATTGCATTTTGAGGGACTCATTTACATTTTTCAGACAAGAATATGTGCAGTACTATCAAAAATTTTACGACTTACAGAATTGTAAAATAATGCCCACAGTCAAATACAGACATAACCCTAAATATCTTAGATAGAATACAGAGTGAATATATTAGATAGAATACATATAACCCAAAATATATTAGATAGAATAATAGATTTTTGTACATTTCAAAATCTTAACTTTTCCTTATAGTTTCTTTTGGTAATTGCTAACACTCTGGAATAATTATTCTGTCAACTATTTATAGGTCAGTGTTTGATTTTGTTATTTGGAGATCTTTGTTCAAAGGAGGAAAAACAATTTTAGAACTAAAGGAGAGTAAAAACTGTCACCCCACAATATGTCTTTTTTGGCATAAGTATTATTTTGCAACATGTTTAGTGATTTGGCAGAGATGATGATCATCATTGTCTTGAACTTGTGTTTGATTATGTGGTACATTTGAAACTGGGGTGTCTCCCTATCCCAGCTCTGAGACCTGCCTAACTCCTTTCTTGTAATCCCTTTCTGTATAGTCTTTGGACATGTTCTGGTGCCTTAGGGCCTCAGCCACCCCACTTGATATTTTTCCATGAGGGAATGTGTTATTTTTTTGAATTTTATTTGGATTCTATTATTTGAAATCTATCCTTCTCTTTCTTTGAGCACACTAAGAGTATTCTCTCTTTGTCTTTGTATGTGCAGATAAAAGGACTGGGCTTTTTTCCCCTTAACACTTCAGGGTTCTTGGATAGTAGTTGGTCACTTTAGTACTCCATTGATGCTAAAGACAGACTGAATAGCATATGTTTAAATGACATGTTAATTGCTCTGAATTGAAAGAATTAAGGGACAGAAAGTATAAGAATGATGTTTTTGCCTATTGTCTATGTCTATAAAAATAAACCATAAATCTCTGCTGAAGTGAGAGACAGCTTTACAACCTCATTGACTCAGGCTTGCAAGATCAGTTTTTAGATTATATGTAGATAGATTAAGAGGAGATGATGAAGATAACATGACACATGAATGGCAAGTGCTCAATAAATGGTAATTACAATTAGTATCTAGAAATGTCATCATTCTTAGTATTATGCAATGCAGAATTTAGCAAAGTTTGTAGGGAACTGAGAGAAAAAATTTCCCCTATTCCTGAGGGTTCTTATTGATATGATAAAGCAAATTAACATCAGATAGATTAATAGAAAAACATATATATCAAGTTACATATATATCAAGAACAGCATAGATATATATTCTAAAGTAATGGAATAAAATGAGGGTGCATATCCCAAACCTAGGAATGGGATAGGGACTTGACACTTCAAGGTGAAAGTGAAACAGGGTGACCAAGAAGGGAGTTTTTAACTTAACTTGAAACATATACAGCCCTGCTTCCCTTTTTGAAGCAGGCCACAAGCAGTTACATTAGCAATTGCCTTTACCTTTAACCTTGACCTTAACCTTGAGTCCTATTTGCCTGCTTCTCTCTACTAAGCAGGCTGCAAACTGTTTATTAGCATTTATAGTGTACCTGCCTATTATTGATATGCAAACATCAGCTACCAGCTTTTTTTTTGCTTTCTTTTCCTCTTTTGGACCTAAAAGGAAAAACTTATAAACACAGCTTAAACTCTACACTCGTGGGTTTTTTTTTTTTTTTACCATCCCCAGCCTTCTCAACCAAAATACTGTGCAAACTGTTTTTAACAAAGTGATTTTTTTAATTACTATAAAAAAGATGTAAGACTCAGATTACTTTAACATTGTCTAAAACCTTTCTCAGCATTGTCTAAAGTCCTTTTTCAGATTGCCCCAAAATCCTCAGTCTCTCAGTCCTGATCATTTCAGCAATGTCAGCCAAAGTTCCTCTCCATGTGTTTAAAGACATTTTTGGGGGGCACTCCTTTGGTGTGCTTCTCCTGATAGGGTGTGCCCCGCCCCCCATTGTCTCCTGTTTAAGATTGCAGATTTCAAGGACAGGTATGCTAAAATGGGAGAATGACCTTAGTTGGAATTTCCCTTCAGGGAGATGCACAGGGAGAAAGAGGTGAAATGGTCAAGGTGAAACAGGTTTCCTGGAAGGCGAGAAATCAGGGTATATAAAGGGTGTGCAAACAAAGAGGAGGATTCGATTCAGATTCGTATATGGAGACTGGATAGAGAGGAGTTCAGTGGAGGAGAGATGGGAATTGGCCATCTTGTAAAGATGTGAGCCATGTGAGCTTGTGGCCACCGGGGGCCTGCAACCCTTGGCTGGCCAAGCTGGCAGCATGTGTGTTGAATGCAGTTAAGGAGTTTGCAGATTTGAACTCTGTTGGAGTTTGTTTTGCTGAGTTTGATTTGTGTCTGAAAGAGGCCGTGCAAAAGTTAGACCTGAGAAGAAAGTGAACTTTGCTGGTTCGGCACCATGGAGTTCCTGCTACCTGAAGGTGACAAGGAGAACACAGCATGGAAGACAAGGAGGAGCAGTCAAAGGAACATGTCTTCAAGTGTCTGGAGATGGACTCTGTCTGGACATTGGTGAGATGATCAGGACTGAGAGACTGAGGATATTTGAGGCAATCTGGGAAAGGACTTTGGACAATACTGAGAAAGGTTTTGGACAATGTTGAAGTATTCTGAGTCTTACATGTTTCTTTTGTAGTGATTAGGATAATTAGAAATCACTTTGTTAGAAATAAATTAGTCTTCACTGATAGTCTTGCATTGTTTGGTATTTTGGTTGAGAAGGCTGGGGATGGTGGTAAGAACCCACGAGTGGAAAGTTTAAACTGTGTTCTAAAGTTTTTCTTTTTAGGTCTGAAAGAGGGAAAGAAAGCAGAGAGAAGCTGGTAGTTGATGTTTGCATATCAATGGTAAAGGTGATCAGTGTAAATGCTAATGAAGAGTGTGTAGCCTGCTTTGGAGAGAGAAGCAGGCAGATAGGTGTAACCAGTTAAGTAAAGTCAGAAAGTCTTCTTTTTACCCACTTTCACTCCTTGTCTGTCATGCTGCATTCTCCTTGTCGTCTTCAGGTAGCAGAAACTTTATGGTACTGGACCCAGCCAAGTTTACTTTTTTTTGGCCTAACTTTTGCATGGCCTCTCAGCAGACACAAGTCAAACTCAGCAAAACAAACTCCAACATGGAGTTTAAATCTGCAAACTTTTTAACTGCCGTTAACACACATGCTGCTAGCCCAGGTCAGCCCAGCCAAGGGTTGCAGGCCTGCAGTGGCCATATGGTCAAGTTCACATGTTTTACATCTCCATCTTACAAAATGGCCAAAATCAAATTACTCTCCTCTATAAATCTCTCTATCTGAACTCCATATTGCATCTCATCCTTCTCTTTGTTTTTACACCCTTTATATACCCTGATTTCCCGCCTTCCAAAAGCCACATTTAAACCATTCCACTTCTTCCTCCCTCCTGCATCTCCTAAAGAAAAATTTTAACTAAAGTCATTTTTGCATTTTAACATCTGTCCTTAAAATCTGCAATCTTAAACAGGAGACAATGAGAGGAGGTAGCACACCCTATCAAAAGGAGGGTGACTTGTATGACAAAAATCAGATAATCTGGAATTAGATGTTTGCTCTGCCATGTAGAGAGGTTATTTTTGTTAAAAATCATAATTCTGGGTAATATCTCCAATTTTTATTCTTTTATGTAATTAAAGGAGTAATAAAAGTTTCTTTTGAGCCTGAAGAACTTTAATTGACCTTGTAGTTGAGCTTGAATCAAGGAACATGACATGACCCCTGCTTTAATCTTCAACCCAGCAGTTTAAACACACTGTAACTATCCTCAGGGCTTTGGTAATAGGTTTTATTATTAAGGAGATGGGCTTTATATTAAGGATTTTATTATATTAATGGGTTTTACATTAAGGCGCTAATTTGTTCTTTCAGAATGCTGATAATATCAGTGCCTAATGAACATGAACATCTGGAGGCCATTTTAAACTGATAAAACAGAAGAGAGCAACTATTTTAAGAGGTCATCAATAGCTAAGTGGCTGATTTCCTTAGATTGTCCAGTGTCCTTCTGGACCCGAGAATGAAGAAACCCTCTCTATATCCCTTAAACATTCTCACATTCTTTTCTTTCTTACATTACTTTCCTCATCTGTGTATTCCTTTACTCACCTCTTAAGGAAACAGTATCTATAGTGTACTAATAGTAGTGGCACCAAATGTTAATAAAGGGATTCTTTTATGGACATAATCTATGATTTAGAGTTTGGTTTTTGGGAGCAAGCAATGTGACCAGGTTAGCAAGAAACAACCTTAACTCAAAATAATACACGTGCCTAAGTAAATTCACTTTGATATAACAGTGTGGTATTTTAATCTTAACTCCAGCTACAAATATGTCTTTACTGAGACTTGGGAGTCTGGATTTCATATGCATTCCTCTGATATTCAAATATTCTGGCAGCAAATTTAAAAATGAATATAATCCCCTTTGGGGACAAACCAAGAATGACTAAAGACTTTTAGGGCCTGAAACTGAAATAAAAACTTAGGTGGGATTTCAGTAGCTATAAGGGCAGATAAAAATTAAAATAAAAATAGTTACCCCCAGTGCAACAAGTAAGTTTCATCCTCCATTTTCTTACATTCTTAACTTTAGAAAATAATTATAAATTCTTTTCTGACATTTGTGGTTTGTATAAATTATTTTGAATCCTAAACAATTCTCTTACCATTTTTACAACTCAAGAATAATTTAGTGAAATATGTAAGGGTCATCTCTCTGAAATGTAATCATCTGTATAAGAGGGAGGATAGGAGAATAATTGGCTGGCTCAAGTTTTAAAGTTTTCTCTTGAAATAAAGCCTTGAGAGTTTTTTTTCCCCTAGGATAAAGACAGTTGACATATTACTAGGTACATGTAGGATTAATCATATGCTGTACATGTTGTTCTCCAGTCCTTATTTGAAGACTAATTATCATTTATGTTGATATTGTACATATAATTGTTCATGTCATCTGGCTGGCATATGAATGTGAATTATTTCTGTCTTTGAATCTCTTTAACATACTATAAGATATGTTCGATGTTTTTTAATAATAAACTAATTTCTATTTCTTCTACTCTGAGCAGATGCTTTTTAGCCTGGCAGAATTTTTTCAAATGATTTCTGTGCCCTCCTGAATACTTTAAAAGACAGTACCAATGAGAGCTTTACATAGTGAAACAAGGCCTCTTGGTGGTAGGGAGTCAATTTCCCCCAAAGGGATTAATAGATGTTTCTCAATGTATTATCTTAATAAGGAAAGTAGAGAATAAATAAGGTTCTGTAAGCATTAGAAGGTCAATTGCTTAAAGAACACACACATATATAAAAAAATTAATTAAGGTAATGATGGCTTATGCTGTTTTGCATTTTGAAAATTCTCCCCCTAATGGTGATGTTAGCATAGCATTCCTGCTATCAAAGTGTCCATAGTCCAATTGTACTTTCTCTTTCCATCTCTATTTTGTGTCCTTTTACTTCCTCTCTCACTATGAAAGACTCAGTTCCGCTTTCAAGGGCTAGTATTTTAGTTTGGCTTTACTGAAATTTGTTTTGTTTCTCTATACACCATATATAAGTGACACCATCTGCTATTTGTTTTTCTCCTTCTGATTTTTTGTTAAGCTTGTTCCATCCACATTACTGTCAATGGCATGAGTGTATTGGCTTTGATTACTGCGTAGCATTCCACTGCATATATGATTCACATCTTGAACCACTCATTTATCTTTGGACACTTAGGTTGTTTACATGATTTGGCTATTTTAAACAGAGCTACAGAGAACACAAGTGCAAGTTTCCTTTTAAATAAGGGTACTTCTATTCTTTGGGTAAATACTTAGGAGTGGAATTGCTGGGTCAAGTGGTAGATACAGTATTGATGTTTTACTTTCTATCAGGGCTCAAAGAATGAAACTAGATTATCTCACACCATACACAAAAATCAACACGAAATGGATAAATGACTTTGATTAAACTAGGTAATACATAGAAGAAAACATTGACAAACACTTTGACATAGTGTCTTTCAAAGACACTTTCAATAGTGTCTTTACAGATTAGTGTTCAGCAGCAAGGAAAAGAAAAGAAAACAAACAACTGGGACAGCAAACTAAAAGATTCTGCATGGCAAAAGATATAACTAGGTCAAAAAGACACCTACTGAATGGGAGAAAATATTTTTATAACACATATCTGATAAGGGGCTGCTATCAAATATCTACACACACAACTCAAGAATAATAGCAACAAAAGCAAATAATTCAGTTAAAAAATGGGCAGAAGAACTAAACAGATACTTCCCAAAGAAGACATACAAATGGCAAATAGCCACATGAAGAAATGTAGATCAAAACCACAATGAGAAAACATTTCACTCCTGTGAAAATGGCTCATATCAAAAAGCCCCAAAACAACATGGATTTAAGGATTTGGATGAGGGAAAAACCTTTACACTGTTGGTGGAGAGAACACAAACATACACACAAACACATGTTGAGAACAGTGAGGTCTCTGGAGCTGGAGAAAAGGACCTTGTCCTTTTGCTTGAGTCAAAGAAGAGATTGTCACTCCCTAAGCTCCTGCCATTTTCCTAACAAGAAATGCAATTGTTTCCCCTTTTATAATACAGAAGGATGTACTGGGGGGAAGTTGGGATTTTATGCAGGTATATCAGTGAACATTTCCTCTAGATCTAAAAATCCCATCTTTTGCCAGGCATGGTGGTGTAAGCAGCAACCTAGGAAACTGCTGCCGGGACCAGGGATCATGGTTTGAGTTCTGCCGGCACGTAGCAAGACCTAGTTCCAAAAAAATATAGCTTGGCATGGTAGCGCTGGCCTGTAATCCCAGCTATCTGGGAAGCTGAGGCTGGAGATTGCTTGAGTCTGTGGTACCCCGGGCAGTGTAAGCCTGTGGTTCCACAGGCCAAAATAGCAAGAACTACTCTCAAAAAAAAATTAATTAATTAAAAATAAAAATCCCATCTTTACTATTAAAATAAATATGAAGTGACACCTTTTTTTTCTGCTGAGTGAAATCCCCACCCTTCTATTTTATGTCTCAAATTTCCAAACAGAATAAATATCCCAATCATTGCCATTGTTCTTTAAAATAAGCAACAATATATATTGTTTTGCACGAGTTACTAAATGTTGGTTTCTTCTCCTAATGTGTCTGATGTTAATTTGTGCATCTGTACATTCTAGAAATCAGTTGTTGTGGGGAAATTTTCCCTTTTGCTTTTATAGCTATCCTTATGTCTTGATGACTTGTCTTCCTTAGCCTGGGCTGTTAAATAATGTATGTAACTGAGATGTATGCACTTTCACGGTGTTCACTAGGGTTTGTTTTGGATCTTGTGAACTGTTCCTAAGCCTCAGTGAATGTGAGCATATCAATCAGGGGAAGATATCGCTGTAAGTACAGTGTTTTTTTTCACCTGAAATTGGTGATAACATATTTTAGTCCTAAAGAGAAAACCATCCTCTATAACAGGCTTTCGCTGAGGCAGATTGTCTCCTCATTGATCAGCCCTCCCCCCACCACTTCTCTAACAATAAGGGATTATTTTGCCCATTTACTCCCTTTACTCCCTTTAGACATGGGCTAGAGGACTAAGGGACTAAAATACTAAAGGACTGCCTTCTTTATTCAGACTTTCCTGAATTTGTCTGTCTTCACTGATGCTGACTTTGAACCTCCAAAATTTCAAGATCCCCTCTCTCTCTCTGATGGGTTTGTATTCAGAAAGTTCTAAGGCATGTTATTTTGAATATGTCAATAGCTATTATAAATGTCTTTAAACCTGAAAAGAAACTACACTTGATCAATCAGTTGCTTCTGGTAAAGTAACGTGCCTCCCACAGTCAGCAATACCGAATCTTTCCCACATATCTCCCCACATCTGTCCTCTGGTTAACCCACAAAGTTTCCTTCTTTCCCTGTCTCCATCCTCCAATCATCCTATTAAAAATATTTTTATATTAACTACACATTCATAGATATTGTTTTATTTCTTCTATTCACCCAAACTTTAATTAGATTTTATTGTAATATTTTGCAAGAGAGCAAATGGTGTGATGGAGAGGTCTGCACCAAGAAAGGCTTAAGAATTTCTTTTATAACATTTGAACTATTGAGATGTCTAGTCTTGGACATTGATCTTTGGCACAGAGTATTTCTTGATTCTGCTTCCAAATTCATGGTTAAAGTGATCAGCATGGTTCCCACAACAACCTTATTGATACTCTTTATACATGCAAGCCTCCCAAACTTGCCTGTTGGATGTTAGCCTTAGTAATTATACTCTAACACTTCCCCCTCTCCCAGAAAGACAGTAACAAATCTTTGGAAATGGGCTAAAGGAAACTAGGCAAAGGAAATGGAGTAAAGCTTCTTCAGTGGATGTTTCAAATTGAGTTTAGTGTGTAGTACTGGCTTTACCTAGTTTATTCATGTGTCAGGACAGTGGGAATGGGTATGAAAGGGAATGAGGTGGCGGCATCTTGGACTTTCAGACCAGAATCAATTTTAGTTGTTACCTGATTTTTTTGTGAGACTATAAATGGTATGGTTGTTCAAAATGGGCTGCCCAAGCTTCCAGCCTCATGTGTTCTGAGCTGTTTGTGCCTCTAGTTCTCCATGATACTCTGTGACCAGAAGCTGTAATCTTTAAGTGAGATGAAGCTAAACAAAAGAGTTAGTGAGCAGGGCAGTATTACTGTAAAGAATCCTGGATTAGGTTGGTCATCAATACCAGTGAGGAAGGAGGACAGTTAACAAATAGGTTGGTCTGAAGAAAAGTAAGCAGAGTAGATAGTTGTGTAATCACCAAGAAGATGATCTTGTTTGCCACTTACAGAGTCACCTGAGTCTCCATAGAAATAGTAAATGGGGGAGCCTTTTTCACCTCTGGGATTCCTCAGAAAAGGATGTCTTCACTCACACTGGGTTCTTTGCAGTCAATGACCATATTCAGAAGCAGTTGGTAGCAACCTTATCTTCCCATCTTGTCTTCCCAGCATGTGACAATTTCTCTTCCAATGCCCTGTGTAATGGCACAGAGGGCATGGACCTGGGGGTTCTTTCTTTGGATACTCATGGCTTAGATGTCCCAGCTGCTGGTAGATGAAATAAGCTGGGGACCTTTCAGGAATCTATAGTCTCAAAGCCTAGGGGGTATGTGGAGTCTCCTCTTTACTATCTATGGAAAGACTTGGGTGACCTTATAAGTGTCAGGCAAGATCATCTTCTTGGTGATTACACATGCACCTACTCTGGCAGGGCACTGGCAGTGGCATCTGGCATACAGTGGGTCCTTCCCTTCTCTTTCTCCCTCTCGTTGCTTTTAGCCCAACTGGTCTCCCTGTTATTGTAGGCCTTGAGGGCCATGTCTGAGAAAGGGGTGTGAAGCTCTTGATCTGGTCTCTGGAGCTTGTGTCTGATGTCAGGGTAAGTCTAACTAATGAGGTGGAACACCAGAATGGCTTGTCCCTATACATTCTCCCCATATTGTATGCTTTCTCATGACCTTAACAAGTCTATCCTGAAGTAATGCAGGATTTTAATCCTGAGTTAGGCTCCTGAATAGCCTCCCTTGATTTGTCAGTTGTCTGTCCTTCTGTATGCCCCATAGGGGAGAGGCAATCCTATGGTTCGTGCTTCTGTGACTGGTCTCAGAGATGGTAGTCTCACTGAGGGTCATTGTTATATACTGGCTACCAAATAGTGGATAGTAAGCAGTATCATCAGAACCATATCCATTTTTAAAACAAAGATAGAGCTAAATTCTCTTTCAATATGCTTTTATATTCAGGAGATTTTCATTAAGATGAAAGCTAAGATCAGTCCTTGTGGAATAAGTGTCTCATAACCATTACCAAAACCTGAAAGTTCTGAGACTAGGTCTATTTTAAGTAGAGAAAAGCCATATTGTTTCCCAAAGTTCTTGTTTTACTTAGTTTCATGGAAATCAATCCCATTTTTTCTGAGAAAGACAAAAGAATACCTTATTTTAGACCATGAAAAGGATAAGAGAGGACATACATTAAGATCTCTTATTTGACATTTCATTGGCCCTAATCAGAAAATTGAGCTTTGGAATTTAGCTCTACAAAAGCTCCTTTTTTTTTTTTTCTCCACAGTTCTCTTTTACTAACTTATTAATAAGAAACTTAGATTTAAAAGAATCTCTCAGTTTTTACAGACACAATAGCAATTTAGAAGTTTTCTTTTCAACCAACCAGTAAGCATCTTTAATAGTTTACTAATAAGTCCAAGTAATTTAACAATTTTGATCTTAAATGTCTAGACTTTTCATAACTAGGAAGATAGAGGGAAGACAGAATTTCATACTCATGGGACAGATGAGAACAATATCCCAAGGTGGATGAAAGGACAGTCCAAGTCCCACACAGCTGGAAGGCAGGAGAACCATAGAGATGACTCTAGCACCTGAGCAGAGGTCCAGGCAGATGCTTGCTGAGAACAAAAGCAGTCCCCACACCAGCCAGATCAGTGTTTCTCTCATGTTAATCCCTACACTTCTACTCTTTGCCTTAGAAGCAAAAGATGTCTAGCACAAGAATGGTGTTATAGCCAATGTTTAGTCCTCTAGTTTGTACTTGAACCTGGCAGTATTGAAAAGAAAAAAAAAAAAGACTAGGTGGGTTTTCTTTACATTCTGAGGATTGAATTTGCTCCAGTTTTTAATATTGTTGCCCAAGGGTAAATCCCACAGAGCTGTGATAGATTGTCCCATGATGCCTGCAGCAGGAGAGATAAAGCGCTTGTGATGCTCCTATTATCAGGTTCAATTCTACCTGGAAATTAAGGGTCTGTGCAGCAGATACAATTCAGAGGCAGCTATTCTTGGAAACTAGGGGCCAGGGGTCCGACTACGGACTTCCCTAGGGGCCAGCGGGCAGACTACAGACTTAAGGGTCTTGAGTTACCAACACAACCTTCTCTACCAGATATAGAGTGTTGGGTCCAGGATGATTCACCAAACATTGAGCCAAGGTTCAGGAACTGGGGTTGCCTCAGAGAGCAAGTACATACAGTCACTGGCCACAAAAGAAAAGGTGAAGAGTTGGGAAGTCAAGTCACCCATCACCCCAGATATTGGGGACTGCCCAGCTCACAGGGACCTTTCTAGGATACTGGGCTGTGCTCAATTCATACTCCTTCGATTACCATTCATGACCCAAACAGCTTCCTGGGGGTAGAGGGAGAGATTGGAGGAATAAAATGCTGGTCTCCACTCTATTTGGCCATGGTAATCTTTGAGGGTATGTCGTACCTTTCAGAAATGCTAGAATGTACTCCAACCCCACCTGATACATTCAGTTTTTTCTAAGGGCTCCTCGTAGTCCACTGGAGAAAGAAAAACCAAGGAAAACAGTAAGAGAAGTAAGAGTATTCCCTGTATATGATGTCTCCTTGTCTAACAGGGTGATAAAACTGAATTGGGGGGCATGACCTCATCTTGGTAATATGATGCAGCTGAGTAGGAATATGCCACTGTGGGCAGAGACTCAGCAAAGCACATGGAGTAAAGAGCAAGGCATCCCAAGAAGAGAGTGCTGGCATGAGAAGAAGATGGGATGATAGAGAGCATAAGAAAGCATGCAAGGAGAATAAGACATGCACACTCAGACCAGGGAGAAGAAGGAAGGAGCAGGCTCCCTGTCCTTAATTCTGTTGGCCTATGGGCTAGCCCAGTGAAGAAGAAAAGTCTCGAGCTTTTGGAAACCTGGACTTAGTTACGTCTGTCCCCGAGAGGGTGGCTCACTGGAAAGAAGTCTTGGAGAATCCTGTCCCTAACATGAGGGGAGCTGTTGGAAAACTGGACTTGATGTTGACTGGACTGGGGTGAGGCATCCAGGGGTTTGGGTGGCCCCGAGGACTCTTGGTTCCTTATCCTCTCACTAATAAACCCTATTTCTGTTAACCTGGTCTTGCAATGCTGTCACATGCCTGTGGATAGAACTGGTAGTGGGGTTTTAAAGACTGGCTTTTCCCTTGTGAGGCAGTTTGAGGTAATATGCCTGCTTCTCACCTGCTAACACCAACATGGGCCACCAAAATGGGGTGGTATAGTATTGGTATGAGGCCACAAGTACAGGGGTGAATTCTTTCTTTAGAATGAGGAAAGGTGGAATAATTGAAATATCCTGCAAGAGAATAGGGGGTGAGATGGGAGAGATTAGTACCAAAAGTTTATTTTTTTTTGAGTCCAGAAAAATCTTAGTCTCTCCATTTCCTATATTCCAAAGTACCATCAAATACAAGATGTCAAGAGAATAAATTGGTTATTTAGTAAAAATACAATAGAATATTGTCACTTCAATAGGCAGGTATATTTGAAAGATGATTGCTGTTTTCAGAACTATTAGATTAAGAATGTACACTTTGTCATCAATAACGTAATATTTTCCTTTACCCACACATTAGTAGTTTACAATGTTGGACATACTCTTTCTAGTATCTACAGACCAAAGGAGAACTTAAAAGGAGTCCTAAGTTAGGAATCTTAGAAATTAAAGAAGATCCCAATTACATATTCAGGTTCCAGACCTGTGAAAACAGTCAGCCTGCACCTTCCCACCACTTGACAGAGCTATTACCTGCCTTATGGACAGTTGAGGGCCGGGATGCCTCATATTCAAATGTTTGCTGCTGACCCAGGCAGGATAGGGTAGTGGTTGCAAGCAACATGTCTCCTGTGACATGAAACTTCAGTGGTCCAGGC
Source organism: Uropsilus gracilis (assembly GCA_004024945.1). Taxonomy (NCBI): domain Eukaryota; kingdom Metazoa; phylum Chordata; class Mammalia; order Eulipotyphla; family Talpidae; genus Uropsilus; species Uropsilus gracilis. Next base: position 20,420 of record PVHY01015261.1, read on the forward strand.
CCACATTCTGTGCTGCAGGCATCAATCACAGGCTGTGGGAGGGTGAACCTGGGAGCTTCTTTCCTTACTACTTCTCTGAAGGCAAGACTGAGGACTGTCCTTGATTTCTAAGTCAAACAGAACCTGTGTATTTTCAGAAAGGTGTTAAAAGGTGTCAACAATCAGCAGTAGGTGTTTTTGTTAAAATACAACTGGTCCTTGTTGGCACTGGTTCCAGTAACTTCTGCAAAAGGCTCTGGAGTTAGATCATCATGCTAGCATCAGTCTTGCTTGTTGCGATCACCTGTGGTACACACCTTAGGCACTGGAAAAATCACTGTGGAGTGCATGAGTTTACACTGTGAAGTCCATGCCACTGAACACAGAGTATTCTCTATAATCTATAGCTCTTTTAGAAAGTGGTTCAAAAAGGTAACATCACATTTCCATAATAAAAAGAGATATTATCTACCAGAAAGGAGCTTTATTAAAATAGATCAAAATAGATATAGATTATTTTCTACAAGTATTACATACAAAAGTACAGATAAAAAACGTGTTACGTACACATATAACTAAAGGGTCTTTTTGCAGAATATTAAAATAAATATTTATGCAGATAAATTACTAAATTGTACAAGTAAATCACTTACTACAGAAAATAGTAAATACTATTTAATGTTTTGTAGAAGAGGTACAGATTGCTTAAAATATGTTCCTAAAATCAGACTTTTAAGGATGTGGTCAAAATTAACAGATTGTATGTTGAAGTTGACTTTTAGCCTAGAATTTTTTCTCACAAAAGAGGAAAAACAAAATACATAAAATTCTCACTGAATAAATTGATCAACGCAAGTAAATAAAAATCAAATTTAGTTCTATTTGATGCAAACATGAGAAGTGAAGGTTTTATTATTTTTCTTTAATTACTTACCTATTTCTACATATGACTGTTTTTCCCCCTAAAGTCGCAATTAGTAAAACAAAGAAGTACTACTCAGCAATAGAAAGAAAGGACAAAGTCTAGTTATTTGCAGCAACATGGATGGGACTGGAAGGAATTATACTAGCTGAAATTAGTCAGAAGGAAAAAGGTAAATACCAGATGGTCTCACTTATATGTGGGATATAGAAAAACCAAACAAAAGCCAAGAGAAAGTTTAAACTAGCAAGTTGATAGCAGAACTGAAACATACAGTCAAGAAAGGGTAGGGTGGTGAGCAAAATAAGGGAAAGGGTGATCACAAGACAGCTAATCAATAAAAAATATATACTTAATGGTTAGGGAAATAGTGATTTTTCATTTCAGTATTAGGTAAAGCTACGAGTCATAATTAACCAAAAAAATAGTCAGTAAGGTTAATAATCAATTCATCAACTTCAGTACAATGATATTTGCCAGTAGAGATCAACATGAAAATAATTCAACCATGTCAATATGTCAAGTGAATTTGAGGCTAAAGAGTGTGTATAAAATCTTTAACTTTTATCTGTAGTTCTTAAAATAGCTGGTCAGGAGTCTGAAGGTCTACAAGTCAGTCCATTGATCTGAGAGGAAGAAACAGTCAAGTGAATAAAAACTACCTATATTTTAAGGTTTTTGTACCATCTTCATTTTTTGCATGAGTGCATTATTCTATTATTTTCTCTGAGCTTTAGCTTTGAAAAAGTCTGAAAAGCACACTTTACCATTTTTTTCATTTCTAGGACTGATTTCTCTTAATTCTTGTGAAAGATGGACTTTTTCTATCATTGGCACTGTCAGGAAGGGTATACTCACTGCAGTGGCAGCCTCCTGGATGACCCAGTGGTCCTTTCCCATCTGGGGAGATCGTCTATCTTTCTAGGTTATTCTGTGATTGAGTGAGCAATCCAATTAACATCAACAGCATTTCTGAAGATCTGAGTTGTGCCAGTCCCTGAGGTATGGGGAATTCCACAGTAGGGAATCTTAGATTCCAACTCTTCCTTTCTGGAAAATCTAAAAAAATTAAAAAAGGAACCTATTTAAGCAGATACATAGAAAAGAGGTAAAAGCTTCCACATCCTAACACTAACCAAAGAAAAAAAGGATTAACAATATTAACTTCAGACAGAGCAAATTGAGAATAAGTTATCAGACAATAAAAAGCCAAAACATTATGATGAACTGTGTTTTGCAGCATTAACATATGTATAGCAAAATTTGATAGAATTATAAGCAGATAAATCCACTATTATAAATACTTCATCATTTACCTATTAAAATATGACATATTTGGCAGTCAGAAAATCATTAAGGACATAATTGAACTCAGTGTCACCATCAGTCATACTGGAATGCTTGGAATGATGGAAATAATGGACAGTTGCAGACTGCTTCATCCAATGTCAGTATGATGAATAACCTCAAGTTAATATGGATCATTCACCAGAAAAGAACATATTCTGTGTCATAAAACACTCTTTAGCATGCTTATTTACTTTTAGTTTTCTCCCTAGACAGACTTAACTAAAATATGCACCAGTTGTCTACACATATGGAGAGAGCAAAAGCATGAACACATTCAGATGATATATCTGTTGAGTTCTATCCACAGATAAATTAAAGTTTCCAATATTGAAAATGGCCTCTTTGACAGAAAATTGTATTGTTAATAAAATGCTATGTATTAGATAACAGAAAAAATTTTTATTGAATTATCATCATTTTATATTCTTGCTAGTATTTTGATATTATAACGTTTCCACCCTTCTCTCTGCAGATTAATGGTTATCAGGGTTTCTTTATACCCTTCCGCCTTTAGCCTCTATGAAAATATCCGCATCTGAAGTATTGTAGCCTCTCCCTGATTGAACACACCTGGGTCTAGTGGGCATGTGCACGAGTAAGTGAGCACACCTGGGCCTAGTAAGGAGGGGATAAAATGACAACATAACCCTGGGCGGGGAAAACGCAAGTTGCTGTTTTCTTCCTGACTGTTATACCCTGTCCACTATTAAAAATTCTATGAAGAAGATGCCAACGGTTCTGACATTCTTCTTTAAGCTACTAGTAGAACCCATGATGAACCTAACCAGATTGGGGTGGCTGCAAAACACCCCCCTCATGTAAGTATAGTCAATACTCTAAGTGTCTGTAGGACAATGAGTTTTCAGGGATTTTGCCATTTTGCCAGATAGACACTATAGTCTACCTTTATGAGGAAACTCATAAAGGAAATGTAAATAAAATCCAAATTATGAAGAAGGATGTATCTGTGCAACCAATAAAGAACCTACATTGATTGGTAAGCTTGATGTTGCCCCTATAATTGGCAATGAAGATGGAATGGTTACCCAACATCTTATTTGTTTTTCAGAAAACTTGAAAGATTTTTGTGTTTTATCAATGCATAGATTTGTGTCCTGATCTCTCATAATTACCTAACTTCCTCTAAATAAGACTGCTGTGTTTTCAGCATTTATTTCATTTATTCTTGTGATTCTTTTTGCAATATGCTGTCTCTAAATGAATTTTTAGAGGTTGTAAACATTTATGTAGGACAATTATTTTCAGAAACATTTTACAGCATGATCATTTATCATGAATAAGGAAATGGATTTAGTAATTCCTAAATATTCAACCAGAAGGTAATGAGTATTTTGAGAATTATTCCCTAAACAATGTCACTAATGTCCTAATTTTGACTGTTCCTGAATGAATCACTTATAGTTCCTTTGTCAAATTAAAAGTATTTTGTTTTTCTTTGAATGGTAGTCAGGTTTATTTATCACTCTCATAGAAATAGAAATACAGGGTTGTGTTTTCTTTTGATTTCATGCATTCCCTAAGCTTTGCTTTTACTTTGATGAAAAACATGTGGTTACAGATGTTGCTAATCTTACCATCTTTGTCATGGTTTGATTTAACTTCTGATCAGTGGGAATTTTGTGTTCTTTGTGCATCTGTTTAATTCCTCATAATGAGAAATGTGCAATACTTTTCCCTAAGTAACTCCTTAGGATTATCCTTTTAAGTCAAGAAACTTAACTAAATAGCTTTGTCTTCTAAATTCCTAGTAATTCTTTTTTTATGGTGGTTAATTGACTTCCATGTTCTCTAGAATAAGAGAAAAAAATCCAATATATACTATATGAAAAGTAAAAATTATAATTTGAATAAACAGGATGTTTTACAAAACGTTTAAATTTATTTCTTTATTTTTAATTTTTTTATTTGACTGCACATGTATATATTTTTATATCATTGTCTACCCAGAGGTTCTCCTGCCACCTTGTCACTGTGAACTCTTGTCTTAATCTCTTGTGCCTATCCATGCCTTGATTTTACCCCCTTTGTCCCCCTCCCTTGCTCTATGCTTCTGTTCTGCTGACTGTTGGTTTTAAGTTTACTTGCCCTTTTGTTTGTTTGTTTTCCCTATATCCTGCATATAGGTGGGATCATCCAGTATTTCTCTTTTTCTTTCGGGCTTATTTCCACTAGCATGGTTCCATCTAGGGGCATCCATGTTATCACAAATGCATCAAATGTGTCTTTTTGATTGCAGAATAATATTCCAATGTGTAGAATGGCCCATATAAAAAAAAAACTGGCAACAACAAGTGTTGGCATGGATGTGGAGAAAAAGGGACACATTTACACTGCTGGTGGGAATGCAAACTGGTCCAGCCACTATGGAAAGCTGTGGAAGATCCTCAAACTGCTGAAAATGGAACAACCATTTGACCCAGTAATTTTTCTTTTGGGAATCTACCCAAAGGACACCAAAACACTATTTTTTTGAGACTAGGTCTTGCTATTTTTGCCCATGGAACCACAGGCTCTCATTGCCCAGGGTACCACAGACTCAAGCAATCCCCAGCCTCAGCTTCCCAGGCAGCTGGGATTACAGGTGCGCACCACCACACCCAGCTATTTTTTTTGGGAACTAGGTCTCGCTACGGGCCCCAGGCAGGACTCGAACCGCGATCCCTAGCCCCGGCCGCTTCATAGGCTGAAGCTTACATGCACGAGCCACTGTGCCCAGCCCAAAACACTAATTCAAAAGATACTTGTATGCAAGTTTATTGCATTACTATTTACAATACCCAGGATATGGAAACAACCAAATGCCCCAAACAGATGAATGGATCAGAAGGTTGTGCTATATCTACACAATGGGACATTATCGCAAGTAACTCTTTCCTTAAATTCAGTGGACATAAGAATCAAATAGATGAATGCTTTACCTGTGCATGGATACTGTCCAATGGAGACTGATTTGCATTCAGAAAACTAAAGTGGGGACTGGAGAAACCTTAGATTCCACAGAAGGAAAACTTAGGAGGTTTATGCAAGTGTGACGGAACTGCCAAGTCTCCTCTGCTCATCTTCCATTTTTGGTCCACACAGAGTCTTCTAATTGGACTTGGATTTCCCTAGCTGATTTATTAACCTAACATTGAGTTCAGTTTTTACACTTTAACGATATTATGTGTGAGCTCTTGTTATATTTGAATTTTCTGATCTGTGAACACTTTGGCTATGTCTTCTTGCTTCTGCACAGAATTATCATTATACTTGCATCATTGAAGTGGTCTGCCTCATAACCATCTTATATTTAATCAACGCTTATCTTTCAAATAATAAAGCAGGAGACTTGCTTGTGTAAATATACAAACCCACTCATTCTAAGGGAAGAAGGATTAGAAAAGTGAAGTTTGGTTAAGTCAATGAAGGGTGGATCTTATTACACTTCCATCTGTGACAACATCTGAATGGCAGAATCAATGATTGTGAAAATAACACTTGTATTTAGTGATATAGCTGATGTCCTATTACCTGATAGGCCCTTGAGCATTGCACGTGCACACAGGTGAGGTGAACTGCTAAAGAACACAGTAAACAATCCATAGCATCCAAGTGATCACAGGCAGCTCTTTGAAAGCCATGTGGTTTCCTAAATACTTGCAGCTGAGATCCCACTGTTAGCAATGACTCACTGAATAGCAACTTTCTCACTTTAATTTCTGGGGGAAAAAAGTTCAGTTACAGAATCACTGTAAAATATCAACTATGACAAGAGAAAAACTAGATTAAAAATATGTTAAAACTTGGTACATGTTCAGATAATATAAATGCAACATTGTACTGTTCAAATTTCTTTCAGCACTGCTGTTAGCAGGTCAGAAACAGGCAAATTACCTCACAAGGGAAAAGCTGGTCTTTAAAACTACCACCACCACGTCCATCCACCCTTGAGTCAGCAGTGCAAGACCAGACTAGTGGAAACAGGATTTATTAAGGAAAGGATAAGGAACCAAGAGTCCTCAGGGCCATTCAGACCCCTGGTAGCCTCACTGCAGTCCAGTAAACCAAACAACAGGCCAACACCAAGTTCAGGTTTCCAACAAGCACCCTCCTGTCAGGGGCATACGTTACCGAGTCTTCTTTCCAGATTCCAAACTGTCATCTCAGAGGATCTTATCCCCAAATTTTCCAGGTTTCCAAGATTTTTCCAGGTTTCCCAGCTTTTCCAAAACTTTCCAGCAAATACAAATCAGTTTTTCCAGGTGGTCGGGGCTCCTAGCTGGCCGTTCCTCATGGGCCAAAAAACCTGCAGCTTTTCTCTGTCTCGCTGCAGTCAGGGTGAGCTCTCCATGGTGCCTATCCTTTCTCCTGTTTCTCCTGCTTGAGCATGCATGGCTCATTCTCCCTGCAGGCACTCCTATGCTCTCTCTTACCCCATGTTTTTCTTGTTCCTGCACTATCTCCTCTCACGAGGCTTTGCCCCTCGTTCCGTGTGCTTTGTGGAGTCTCAGCCCACAGTGGTGTCTTCCTACTTAGCTACATCTTATAAAGATGGGGCCATGCCCCCCAATTCAGCCTTTCACCCACTTAAACCACCTGAAGTATCAAGTTAACTCATATTTTAGGAGCATATTTTGATCGTTGTCAGAGTACCTCTTGCCTGTATAGGATTTCAAGTAAAATGCCACAGTTAGAACTTATGGGAATCCCTGCCATGTCTAGCTCCCATCCCATGTTAATTTGCTATGTTAAAGCCACTGCTGCTATCCCTTATCCAGACTCTTTGTAACCTACTATTTGAATTACTCACTTTACCTCTTTTATTTTCTCTATGCTGAAGTCAGAGTATTTTCATACACTAATAACTTTCTTCTACATATCAACTTACTGGTTTTTCATTGCTGACACAATAAGCAGCATCTTTTTCTTTGAATATTATTTTATTATTTTTTTTCTTAAATCATTGTAGTCCCATATTTCTCCTGTCACCATATCATCCATGAACCATCACTTTATTGTCTCAAGTTCTTTCCTCCCATTTTGACCCTACCTTTTCTCCCCTTCCTTTACTGTTTGCCTCAGATTTATGATCAGTTTGCTACTTTTGACTTTTCCTTGGCCTTTTATTTGGTTTCTCTATATTCCACATGTAAGTGAAATCATCTTATAATTTTCCATTCTTTATAATTTATTTTTATTATTAAAATATTTTATTTCCAGTGTATGATTGTTGATACCCTTCCTTTCCATACCCCTTCCATGCCATCTCCCCTCTGGTAACTCTGTCTCCTTCCTTATTGCTGTTTATGTTTGGCCCTTTGGTCTTTTTCTGTCCTAGAGTTATGGCCTTATCCTGGGTGAGGATGTGGTTTCTTGGTACATGGTAGACCACACTACTTAGCTTTCTATTTGTAATTTTGCCATCAAAGACCAGTCTGAGCTCATTTGGCTTATTTCAGTGCCTCCTTGTTCTTAGTTGCTGTCAATTCCATTCTGCTTTCTGCCCCATTTTGTTGCTTCTTTGCCTTGTATTTCAAATCTTTGGCCTAGGGAACCAGAATCTCATCCTTTTTTTTTTTTTTTTTTGTAGAGAAGTTCCTCGATGGGGCCAGCCATTTAGCATTTGCAGATGGTAGATCTGACTGGTCTCCTCAGTTTTGGTTTGTAGCTTTGCTGTGGGACCACCGTCATATTTCTACAGTCTACCTCCCCTGTGGTCAAGGGTGTGCTTTGCCAGTTGAAGGTGTCTTTGAACAGGTGTTTTCACTCCCAACTCCTTGGTGATGTTGTAGTTGTAATTCTGTCTTAGATAGACTCTCTGTTTTGTGTCATAGTTCCGTGTTCAGTGGTTCTCTCTAGGCTCTTTTTGGTCCTGCCCAGGTGTTAGGTCTTTCCAGGGCCTTTACTCTTATCCCTCAGCTCTTCTATGTTTGTGGTTGTGTTAAAAAATGAAATTTTTCTTATTTCTCCCATCCAAGTACTAACCAGGCCCGACCCTGCTTAGCTTCTGAGATCAGACGAGATCGGGCGCGTTCAGGGTGGTATGGCCGTAGACAAATTTTTCTTATTTCTGATGAGGGCTTCTGGACTAGAGGTCCCCCCCCCCTCCCGGCAACCCCAGCCTGTCTTTTGGAAGGGCTTAGGCAAGGCAGTGCCCACATGCCAGTTCAACCCAGAACTGCCTGGGCGGGCCTGCCCTCCTTCCACCAACCACTGAAGTGAGATGGAGCCAGAGGCACGTGAAAGACCATAGGGCCACCAGCAAGGCTCAGGGGTGTGAGCAGCTATTGCCCAGGCACAGATGTGCAGTTCCCACCCAGCCCTGCCTGTGTGGGTGATTATAAGATTCTAATCTAGCTTATGTTCAAAACACATTTTAAATTAATAAATGTCTTAATATTAATTGGTGAGTCTTAATATTAATTACAAGATGATGTGTCTTGGTACAAATCCTTTACCAGATATATTATTTATCAATCATTTCTATCGGAATGTAGTTAATATTTTAATTAATGATGTTTTTTAAAAGGATAATTCAGTTTTATCAAATCCAGTTTATCAATATTTTCTTCTTTTAAGTCATGCCCTGTATTCAAGAACTCTGCTCAAACCAGAGACCTAAATATTTTGTCTTACATGTTCTTGCAGATATTTTATAGTCTTAGGTTTTACATTTAGATCTATGATATATTTCAGCTAATTTTTTGCATATAATGTGATATAATTTTTTGCATATAATTTGCATATAATGTGCTAAATCAATGAGGAAAATGTGCTATTAGTATGAGAAAATGGAATAGAATCGAGAACCCAGAAGTAAATTCATATACCCATAGCTGATTTTCTGCAAGAATACATAAACTGGCATATCAGTAGGGCAAAACAGACTGTTTCACAAATAGTACTGATGTAACCAAATATTAATAAGGAAAAGAAAGAAGTCAGAGTCCTACTTCACATCATTCAACCAGTTGAATATAAACCACAAGTAATATTATCACAAGAGAACAAAGGAATGCAAATTTGCAAACCTACATTTGAACAAAGGGCAAAGGATCCTTAACCATGATACCTTAAAGTACAGCCAAAATTAAAAAAACAAAACAAAACAAAACAAAAAAAACTGGATCTTCAAAATTTTGAATTTTCACATATGAAAAGACATTATCAAGGAAGTAGAAAAGTAATTGAGAGAATGTGAGAAAAAACAACTAATATATCTTAGAAGGGTACAATATTAATAACATGTAAGAATGCCAGAGGCTGTGAACTGGGACCAAGTAGGGCTCATGCAGGGGATGAAGGACACTTCATGCCACCCTTATCTGTCTTCAGAACACTAACGATTGACCTCTGGTGGGCAGCAGTGTCACCATTTCTACGATGTTTACCTTAAGAAACATTCCTTGGGAGATACCAACAAATTTATGGGTGAATCCCCTGCCTGCAATTATCTCACAGGAACTAATATTTTACCCAACTTTATAGTACTCTAGCCATTTGTCTTCCTTGGTTAATTGTCTGTAAAACATTCTCTTGGCCACTTTTCCCCCTTGTTTGGAACCTTTAAAGGCCTAGTAATTTACCTTGGAATTGCTACTGTCATGCTTCCAGTAGCTCAAAGTCTACGGCTGTGTCAATCGCTTTAGTTTGTCCTTTCTCGCACTCTGCGCCTGGCTCTTTACATAAGAAAACTTACAGTTTAAGAAGAACAAGACAAATAACCCAGTTAAAACTTTGGGGAAAATACTTGAATAGACATTTCTCCAGAGAAAATATGCAAATAATAGACAATTACACAAAAGACATTCAAAATCTTTAATCACTAAGGAAATACAAATCAAAACTATGAGATATCATTTTAAACATATTAGAATGTCTACAATAATGTATTTCTTTTAAAAATGGAAGATAAATATTGGGAGAACATGGGAAAAACTGGAACACTAGCACATTGCTAGTGCTTCACTCTGGAAAACAGTTTGGTTACCTCTCAAAAACATAAAATTACATTTTAACTTAGATTCCACACCTAGTTATATAACTCAAGGAATTGAAAATAGATATTAAAAGAACACTTTGCATGATTAGCCATAGCAACCCTTTTTCACAATAGTAATAATGAGGAAACAACCCAAACGTCCATCAGCAGGTAAATGGGTAAGCAAAATGCAGTAATACATATATTGGGATATTATGTTATATTAAAAGGAATGGAGCAATAATTCATGTTCACCATTTATAACATATTACATGCTTATATATATATTTCTTATATTCCTTTTACATATATTATCCATGTTCTAATATAGATGATGCTTGAAAATTATGCTAAGGGAAAGAAGTCAGTTACAAAAACACATATTGGATGAGTCTACCTAGATATGAAATATCAAAAATAGTGAATTCATGAGCTATAAAGCATTTTGGTTGTTGCCAGGGTCTAGAAGGAGGCATTGAGATCTGACTGCTGAGAGTTTCACAAAGCTATAATCAAGGTTTCAGTTGGTTGCATTTTCAACTGGAACTTATGTTCCGTTTCATAGTTTGTTCAGGTTGTTGATTAAATTCAGTTCCTTGTAACTATATGAAAGGATTTTCACTCCTAGTGGTTTCTCACTCCAGGAAGGCTGTAGCAAGGTTGTTTATTTCTCAAAGCTTGCAGGTCTTGCTCCCATTAATCCTTCTTTCATGGACTTTTACTGACTCAGTCAGCCACATCTAGAATTAATTCCCTTTTTGATAGACTCAAATGCAATTGGGAATTTACTCACATTTGCAAAACCTCTTTTATCTTTACCATATATCTCAACTGAATCCTGGAAGTGGTATCCCATCTTATCCATAGACCCAGCCCACACAGTAAGGGAAGTATTATATAGAAATGCAAACTAGTGTGTGGAAGGTGGGAATCTTCAGACTACAATATCAGCCTGCTCTATAATAAAATTACATGGGTGATACAGCCAATAAATGTGGTAAGTATTCTTTATCATGCCAGATTTGAACAAAACTTCTATAAAAAGACATTTTGGGAACAATTTGATAAATAAGGTCAGAATTATTAATTTTATTATGGTAACAGTGGCATTTGGGTTACCTTGAGGTGACCCTTTTTTTAAAAGATGCAAACTGAGATACTTAAAATGGTATGATATTGTAATTCCTATTGCAATATATTTTTGTAAAAAAAGAGAAGGGATAAGTATTGCAAAATTGTAATGGTTATAATATCTAGATGATAGATATTTTCCAGCAGGTTTGCCAATTTTTATTAAAATGTTTTATAAAATTAAAATTATAGTTTATTTGATTGAGATATAACTGACATATTACATTAGTTGTACAATATAATTATTTAATATTTGTACATACTGTGTAATAATAAACACACTAATAGCAGTTAACACTCATCACCTAACATAGCTACAAATTCATTTTCTTGTGATGAGGAATTTAAGATTTATCTCTTAGTTTCTAATATATAGTAGAATATTTTTTTTTTTTTTGAGACTAGGTCTCGCTATTTTTGCCCGTGGAACCCCAGGCTCTCGTTGCCCAGGGTACCACAGACTCAAGCAATCCCCAGCCTCAGCTTCCCAGGTAGCTGGGATTACAGGTGCGCACCACCACATCCAGCTATTTTTTTGGAACTAGGTCTCGCAACGGGCCCCAGGCGGGACTCGAACCACTATCCCTAGCCCCGGCCACTTCATAGGCTGAAGCTTACAGGCACGAGCCACCGTGCCCAGCCGAATATTTTCAACTACATTTACCATGCTCCACATTACTTCTCTATGGCTTATTTATTTTATAGCTGAAAGTTTGTGCCTTTATACTCCCTTTACTTATTTCTCCTATTCTCCCACCTGTCCTTTGGCAACCACCAATATATTTTCTCTATTTATGAAATATATTTTTGGGTTTTTTTTGTTTTTTGTATTTGTGTGTGTGTTTTAATTCCACATATAAGGTAGATCGTATAGATTTCATTTTTCTTTGTCTGATTTATTTCATTTAACATAATGCCTCAAGTTTCATCTATTTTCTCACAAACAGAAATATTTGTTTTTAATGACTTGATAAAATCCAATTGTGAAAAAATACTGCATTTTATTAAAAAAAAACATTTCCTTTATCTATTCACTCATTGATAGATATTGAGGTTATTCCATACCATACCTTGCCTATTGCTGCAATGAACATGGGTTGATTTTATCTTGTAGAGATAAAAATAAGAATTCTTTCCTTTGCTTTCTTTGGATAAGTACTCAGAAGTGAAACTGTTAGATCAACAATAAATTTTAATAATTTTTTTATTTTGAAACTTCTGATGTGAGAAGAATCAGTTTTTTAAAGACAATGCTTGAATTTTTAATATTATTTCATTTGAAAAAAAATATTTCTTCATCCTAAATACAGTGTCATTACAGATCTCTCACTTTATTGGTTGACATAGGACAGCATTCTTGGGATATTATTTAGAGAGAAAGACAGGAGCGACTGACTTAATCCTTTCTGTATTTGTCACTGATAATGCAACCTCAACCTCAATGGAATAATTTCTCAAGCTTGTATAAATTATAATTTATAATTAGAAATTTCTTAAACCATTAGAAATTTCTTAAACCAGTTTGTTTAAAACAAACTGATTTAAGAAAGTTAACAAACTGGTTTAAGAAAGTTAAATGTCAGATTCAGAAAAGGCGTAACAGTTCCTAAGTCAAAATCATATGCTGAGACACTGTATGTTTTGAATCTCAGAATATATACACATCCTGAAGATATAGATTTAACATGTTCATGTGAATCAAACCTGTCCACCTAGTTTTACTAGTGAATTCTATCAAATATTTAAATAATACCCCAAGTACCACTTCTTTATCAAATTTTCAAGAAATTAAACAAGGACTGAAATGTATCCAGTACATTCTAAAAGAGTACTAAAACAATTCTTAAGACATTACCAAGGCACAGTTCCCAGGGCAAGAGACAGGTCACGGTCTGTGAATTCTCTCCCTACACCTGCAACTGCAAGGCCTTTTAGGCTCAGGGGTCAGCAATGACAGGGTTTCTAACACATAAGTTGGAGAAAAGGAAAGAATTCTTAACCCAGCTGTCTCACCTCAGAGAGTGTCCACAAGTCACAAACAAAGACCACTTTCAGAAGATGAAATGACACTTACCAGCCCAAAGGAACAGTCTGAAAGTTGGGCCAGATGATGGACCAGACAGGGATGAACTCAAAAATATCAGGCTGTGGTATCAGTGAACAATAAACTGTGGACAGCTCTTTGTTAACAGTTGGTGTACCTCAAATGAGCACTTGGAGACATCAGGTTAAAACCAATGGCACTCCTTACAGGCAATGTCAGAAACAGGACCAGAGGTAGGTGCAGTAGCTATGTCTCTTTGAAAATCTATGGAGGCCTGTAATTGTGGAGGTGTAAAAGTCTGTGGAGTTCTGGTGAATCCCTTGGAGGTCATCTGCTTAATGCTACTCTCTCTCTTTGGAAGCCTGCTGAATTTTTCTCTCTTCAGAGGCTGTCTGCTGACTCTTGCTCTGTATTGTGCCTCCTCAGGGTCCCCCACTTTATAAGCCTTATTGTACTGTTTTCAGTCATTAGCCTCTGATTGAACTGTTTAGCATGAGTCAGCTTGCTTTCTGTTTACAATCCAAATCAATTAATGCAAGGTTGAATGGCCACTGAAGAGCTCCTACTGAATGGCCCATTTACCCAAAACTTGATTAGTCTATTTAGTTTGTACCTAATTGGCCCATTTAGGATCCTGGGACCATACAGGAAAGGGAAAAGTGTTGACCCTGCCTCAACCAGCCTGCATTGTGTTATGGTAGGTTTGTGGATATGGAATCTGGAGAGCCAATGGTGGAGCTGGCCTCAGCAAGATCAAAGGCGCACTGTGCCAAATTCCTTTCAGTAGGGCAGAGCTTAACAATTCATAGTCTGCAACAGTGCTTGGACATGAGTCCTAGTGACTATAGAGTGGGATACTACTGGAACACTGTTTCAAATCTAGGAAGTCAAAATTATTCTGGCAAATATGCCATACAAATATGCCATAGATCAATACCAGGAAAAATGCTATAGCTCATACTCCTCATCAACTAGAGACATAATTAAAAAAATGTTAACAAGAAAAATCACTCAATATGTAAAACAAAGATTCTACATCATGGAGAAATATAACTTTATCCAGGAGTTCAAAATTTAATATCTTAAAATCATGATTAATGAAATTCACCATGTCAGTGAAAGAAAGCCCAAAAGCTACAAAACACTTTATAGATATACAAAAATTATTTGATAAAGTATAACCACTGACATTAAAAACTCATAACTAGAAGCAGAATGTCACTCCATCACTCCCTACAAAAAAACTTATCTTTAAAAGGCTCAACTAACATCATTCTTAATGCTAGACACTGCTTTCTGTCTTATTTTGGGAACAGGGCAAGGATATCTGCCTTTGTCATTTATGTTCAGTATTTTATTGGGAATTATAGTTAGAGCAATAAGGACTCTCCCCCAAGTTGTCCAATGGAAGATGATGGAGAGCTATGGGTGCCTTATTGGAAGATAGATATTCTGTGGTAAATTTATACCATATACTATGGTAAATTAAACATAACTTTCTTTATGAAGTGGATAAATATTTCTACTAGGACTTTGAACAAAAGTGTTAAAAATAAGAGTTCTTCTCTCTAGTCCTTGATCTCAGAGGAAAGGTTTTCAGGTTTCACCATTGAGTGTGATATTAGCTGTCAGTTTTGATAATAGGTTCACACAATATCTCCTTTTTTGACTCTGTTAAGTGTTTCTAGATTTAAATGATATTGATTTTGTCTAATATTTTTTTTCTATATTAAATTGAGGTCTTACATGTTCTTTTCCCTTTTAGCCTATCAATGCATTCATTGTTCTACAAATGTTTAACCATCTTTGTTATCCTGTGATAAACCCAACCAGGCCATGGAATAAATTTTAATATTTAATATTAAAGTATTCTTAATATTCTTAATTTGTTTTGCCATATTGCGGGTTTTTACTTTGGTTTTGATAAACTGTATATTTGTTTATTCATGTCTTGATATGGTTTTGGTCTCAAGTAATACTCATTTCATAATATGAGTTAAGAAATTTTATTTCTCCTCTTTAGAAGAGCTTGAAAAGGATAGGTGTTAATTATCCTCTTTATTATCCTTGATCTTTATTCTTAATTTTGTTTGTTCCAGTCATTTTCTACCTTTTGTGGATTTAATTGAACATTATATAATTTAATTTTTCTCTTAATTCCTAACTTTTTAAAAATTTATTTGATAGTTGTCCTAGAATTTTCAGTACACATTTACACCACTATACTACTCTACACCACTTCACTGAGACTGTGCATGTTTTATAGCAACATGGTGTTACTAATATTCTTCCCTATACTTGTATTGTAATCATTTATTTCACTTATAAATCAGAATATTTTATTCTAAGCTTTTGTGAATATAGTCATACATATTTAAATATATTTTTGCTGTTATTTCATATTTGTGCTATTTTTATTAGCATAGTATTAGTTTACATCAATGCATATGATTCAAGTTATAGGTTCACAACTTTTCAGATATATGTTACCACTTATAGCAGATAAAATGAAGGAATGAGGAGAATCAACAATCTCAAGAACAC
>PVHY01015262.1:0-36359 GCA_004024945.1 Uropsilus gracilis
CAATGCGTGTTTTCCAGAAAGCGTCGGTCGCCGCGGCGAGCGCGGATGCCCGGGGGTCGTGCGCCCAGGGCGCGCGGGGGGGAGCGCGGGGCGCGGGGCGGGGCGCAGCCTCCCCCATCTGGCCGGGTGGTACCGTCCCAGACAGCGCGGGCCCCGGGGGTCAGGCCGCACGGGGGAGGGGGTCCCCAAAGGAGCCCAGATCCTGCCCGGAGGGGCGGGGGTGGGGGACGGGGGAGCGGGAGGGGGCTGGGTTTCGCTGGGAGGGTGGGCCTCGGGAGAGAAAGAAGAGAAAGTAGATGGATGCTTTTCAGGACACCTAGGGTCTTTCTTTCAGGGGGTATTACTTCCACTTTTAGGCAGGAACAAGAGCTGGGAGGAAAACAGCAGCCAGGACTGACAGCTCGGAGGTGATCAAAGAAGGGCGCGTGAATAGCTCCCTGGGCCAGCCGTTTATTAGGGGAGGGGGGGGGGGATTAGGATCCAATAAAAAGAGATCGGCCTGGCTCCTTTATCCAGGAGGAAAAAATTGGGTATGTGTGCATGTGTGTGTGTAATGTTGTTACAAGAATGTTGTCCACTAGGAGACCCACTCCTTCCCACAGACAGAGTGGGCACCACACACACACACACACACACGCACGCACACACAGCTGAGGCAGGTAAAGAGAGGAAATGCCACCCTTTCCTTCCAGATGTTGCCACCGCTGCTGGTAATCTCATAGGCAGGGGGAAATCTTTATGGGGCTTCATGCTCCTTTGGGGCGGGAGCCCAACGAACCTTGGGGACCAGCGTTTAAAGCATCCCGGGGCTTCCAGCGAGGCTTCCCCGTGCGTGGATAACCAGGCGAGGTGTTAGCCCGCACTGCACTAGCGCAAGCCACCTCTAGGCTTGGTAAAACATGAGGCTCCCCGGGCGTGTAGGGGAGGATTGCAGAACTGCAGAGGAGCAGGTTGCGGGAGGAGAGGATCACGGAGCACGATTAGCACAAACCCGGAGTGCAGTTGGTCTCCTCCCTGGCCGGAGATGGTAGGCAGTGCTTCAGTCAAGAAGATCCTTCAGTTCGAGAAAGAATTAGCTTTGTACCTGCAGGTGCCAGGAAGCAATGACGCAGCGAAGGTCCAGATTCGAACCAAAATCTCTTTGCATGAGATGACTTTATATTTTTGCCTGATAATCAGTTACACACACTCTACTGGATCAACTTGTATCAGCTGAAATTTTAGAAAGACCAGACAAGCTATTTTTAAATCCATGGTCATATTTGGAAATGTCCACACCTTAAATCTTTTTCTTTAATCATCAAATGGTTACATTTTAATGTAATCTTTTAACACAGACCTAGAATTCAGATCCAAACAAGTATAGCAGGGTGATTTAAAGGTCTCTCTCTCTCTCTCTCTCTCTCTCTCTCACTATTAGAACAGTGATAATCAAGAGGTCTTTACTTTTTTCCCCTCCAATATTATGAACATTCTCATGCATATTGACGTTTTTCAATTTGCAAGAATCTTTTCATTGTAAAACAAAGTGCATGAATGTCAACACTATATAGATTAAACAGTAAATCTTCCCCATGAACTTCTTTTTTTTTGCAAATTATACCTTCCCAAGCCTTGTAAAAAAAAAAAAGGTGCATGCAGCTATGTAGAAACACAAATTCGAAAACCAGTGCATTCCCTCATATTGTAGGCATTAATCTATGCATTGATGTTTTCTACTCAATACCCCAAGGAGATTTTTCTTTATCAGAATCTGTTGATCAACTGCATTCTTTGAACTACTGGATAATACATAAAGTTTATACTATTATTACCTTGTTCATATATGTTCAGGCTACTTTCAAATATTTTTCATTATAAATAAGCTGCAACAGACATTTTTAGAAACCTTTGATCACTCACGCTGCATGCTAGTTGCTTGCTACTTGCATTGGATTGCTAGGCCATTTGGTATGTGAACATTTTAAACTTACGTATGTTATCAAATTACTCTGAAAATGAGGAATAGAAACTTTATACACCCACAAACTGTACATAACTAGAGTAGCATGTTCACAAACTCTCATCTGTCACAATTTTAAAAGAAATTTGTCAAGATCCTTGTTTCTTTCTTTGCCTTTTCCAGCTACTCTCATGGTAGAAAGAATCCACTATGTAGATCATTTGCATTATTTTTTCTATGAGATGCCTGTTCCAATCTTTTGTTTCCTTCTTTTTTGAGTCTTTTTTCTTGTTGGTTCCTAGAAATTCCTTATAATGAAAGCCTCTGTTGCTTTTATGGAATGCAAATGTTTCTCATAGATTGTTGTTTACCCTTTAACTCTGATTATGGAGTCCTCATCATAGAGATGTTTGAGTTTTTATGTAGCCAAGTCTGTCAGCAATTTCTTTTATAGACTCCAGGTTGTGTCCGAATTAAAACTGAATGCAGAACATAAACCTCTATCTTGTGTTCCAGATGGCCCATTTACTCTCTGCAATTGTTTCTTTCTTTAAGACCATTCTACTTTAGAATAAGTGTACACTGTATCAACAAATCAATTGAACTCCGCTTTCATTAGCTCCCTTTATCAAAGTACTGTATATCTTCCCCTTCCCCAGTACTTGCACAGAGATTCTCCATAAATGTCCATGACTTGAATAGAAGACAAGGAAAAGTGTCTGCATAATGGTTTATTAAACACAATTTACCAGACTCTTGCCAGGGGAAGTCTGATGCTCACAGGGAAACACTGACTCAGAGAATGGGGTGTGTTGGGTTCTCCTGCCATAATGATCTCCTAATTAGTTTTCTCATTCTTTGTTGCTCTCTACGTTTTCTCCCAGACATTCTTAACAAGTGTAGTTCACCTGCAGCCAGCATCTGAATATCTGAGGTCTCTTCAACTGTGTGCCTGATTAGAACTCAGGTAGTCTTCTCTGTATCCTTCACTCTGATCTTTTTCCTCCTCTCATTTATCAGCTCCACTTCATGGCTGAAACCCTCCATTCTACTTTCCTGTAGTGGAACCAATGACATTTCTTCCCATGCTGATCAAAATCCCCTTCATTTCATTCTTTCTTCTTGCTTTGAAAATGCAACTCAAATTCCTTTTCTTTTGTGAATTCAGCTTCCTTTGTCCCCATCCTCATCCATCCCCCTACCCCACCACTTGTCTTGAATGCTGACTTACCTTCAATTAACATGATAACAGCTTCTGTGTGGCTGTCCCCATAGTAGATTAAAAACAAGACCACTTTTTTTTTTATTCCTCATTGAGGTCACAGTGCCTAATTGTATACTTTATACACTCTAAACATGGTTAAAGAAATAAATTATATATAGTCTATATGATTTTATTTGAATAGTAACCAAGATTATACACCATAATTTTTGGTCCCCATCAAAGGGCAAATTTAGAAATCAGCTTTATAAAACAGTTAAAGCCATTATTTAATACCATTTACTTCAAACAGTATTAAACAGACTTGTCAAACTAAGAGCAAGCATATAGCTAGACAACTTAAATGTATGGGCACATACATGCATACACACATACATGTATATATACATATACAGTGCAAAAGAATACCTTAGGCAAAATAGTGGAATAAATCAGTTCTATTAAATTTGCTTTCTTTTTTTTATAGTTTTTTAACATAACATTTAAATAATTCTATCATATTTCATTGAATGAAATTGTATGGATAATATAAAAGGATTTGAGAAATAGAAACTCAACCTTTTTTTTTCTGTGAGTGCAAATTCAAGCTATGGAAATATAAATTCATTTTTATTAGTGTCAACACATAATAGTCTAATGAAAATCATATTCTAGAGTAAATAGCAATATTCTAGATACTGTGTATCATAAGCTGAAATTGAAACTATGAGATCTGAATAACTTAGAGAACTTTTCTCTAAGTCTGAATAGCTTAAATGGCAAGTGGAATACATTCATGGAATAAATGACTAAGTCAGAACGTGGGGGGTCTAGGGTAAAATCCCTCTTCTCTCTGTGGATACCAACATTTCAGACTCTGACTGGAAATTATCTTCTAGGCTGACTTGTACACAGCCCATGCTTCTGATTTCCTGAAAACTCCCCCAGGATGCCATGTTGTGTGTCTGCAAGCCAGCCTTTGAACACCAGAAGACCAGGGCATTTTACAAGCTGTACTTGTGTTTATAGAATCACCCTGGGTGGTGCCAAGCTGTGGAGGGTAAAATACCCAGAGGCAGAACCCTGCATCAGCAACAATGTGGCAGTGAGAAGGGCTGTTTGCTTGGTAGAAAGGAGGTAAAGGAGGAGTAAAAATATACAGTCACAAAGGTTCAAAGAAGTGAGGAAGAAAACGTCTGGCAGTGGGGATGCGAGAAAGCCAGTTTCCTGTTCTCAATAACGGGGAGCGAATTCCCCATTATAGTGACGATGGCAAGAGTAAGGAGATGTTTGGACATACAGATCTTCTCCACAGGGGAAACGAAAGGGAGAACTGTGTACTTGGTAATGACTCAAATTCAGAGGAAAGTTAGAGGTGTAGAATGAACGGAAAGACAATAGCCAATGTTTATGGAACATGTATCAAAAGCCCAACACCTTGGCCAGTGCTTCCCATTAATCCCTCTTCAAGATAACCCAAAGCACTAGTTTATGTGTTTATATTATACGTGTTTGTATTTATATTACAGATTACAGATCAGGCCATGCACTTTGAAGAGATTAAGTAAAAAACTGCTAGTACACAGGGTCACCAGGATTACTGATCCTCAATTTGCATCTTTGACCTGTAAGCAGAGCCTCTTAAAGTCAACCTTTGCCTCAAGCTCAAGTCAGAAAGAAAACTCAGCTCCCCATATGGTCACACCCACACGGCTTGTGGCTTTTCTCCTTTGGGAGAAGCTTCGCATGATGCTAGTTTGACTGCTTGTGTGTGCGCTTTGTTTTAGGATGGATGAACTCAGCATTGTATGAGGAAAGAGGAGGCTGCTGAAACAGGAATGATGTATTTGTAACTTTTAATTTAGCTGCTTTTCATGGATTGCATTATTAGTTGTATCGGACCGTGAACTTGGTCTTACTGATGTTTAACCTGATTTATACTAGATTAAATAAACGTCACTGGATTTTTCTTAAGATGCTGTCTTTCTAAATAATAATAATAATTATAATTATATTAATAAACACAGTGAATCAATTGTGACAGAGATGATCTGAAAGAAAATGAAACAGGAGTAAAAAGAGTTGGAACTAGTTTTATTCTATTCGGGGTGCATATCTGAAAATCAGGCTAAGCATATAAGCTGATGAAATTTCTGGCATGATAACCCTATAATCCCAATGAAATCTCTGGTGGACAATATTAAATGGTGGTCATTATTAGTATATTATATTTTATAAAAAAGAATTTTATGGTTCTTTCACAGGTAATGCATCTTTATTTCTTTGTGTGTAGGGGGAGAACATGGATTATATCTGAACTTATTAAAAAATAAAAGAATATCAATAATTTACCTTCAATAAATTTGATAAAACATAACTATCCCTTCAAAAATAGAGAATCCAAATTGCTAATTCAAAGGGATCGCTGCACTCATGTGTTCACTGCAGAACTATTTACAATAGCCAGATGATGGAAACAATCTAGTGTCCAACAGCAAAGGAGTGTATTTCAAAGAGTTGTTATACATACAAAATAGAATACTACTCAGCTGCTAAAAATAAAGTGAACTCTTACTATTTGTGACAGCCTGGGTAGCACTGGCGGGGATAAATCTAAGCAAAATAAGTCAAAATATAGCAAAAACAATAACAAACAAAAAACAAAGGATCGGACATAAACTAACAAACCCAAGAAATCTGAATTTAGAATTCAAGCTATGAGAAGGAAGAGAGAGAGGCTGGTGACCAACATTTGTCTGTAGTGACGGGATGTGACCCTTTATCTCCGAATCATATACAGTGTCACAAATCAATGTTATTTAGTAAAAGAGAGAACAAGTATTAATAATAATAGTTCTTGTAATTATTGGTGTTTTCCTGTCCTTATTCATTCAGTATCTAGCCCTTGTATACCCCTACTTATGATTCTTCAGATGTTTTTGCATATCTGGGTACAGATTCCAGAAGGTTGGTGTTGTATTGGTGCAAAGACTGTGTATCTACAGTTACTTAAATGTCAGTCATCAAATTGAGATATTTTTCTGCTCTAAATGCAAGGTCTCACCAATTGCACTTTCTGTTTTAACCATTGCTTGACATTTAAACATCATTTGCTATTTTCATCAACTATTAAGATAAGAATCTATTCAACTGAAAACATTTTGTTTATGAATATCTGCCCCTGAGTATCTAGGCATGTATTTTGGTTTACCTTTCACTTCAAAGATAAGAAGGATTTTACCATAATATCATATTTTACTTAAGAAGTATCTACAAGTCTTGTTTCTTTCTCAGAGACCTCTCCATTTGTGTCTTGGTTTCTAATACCTCAGCTTCCTTATCACTGCCCACTGTTAATAACTTTTGCTGTGTTTTTGCTGGATTTCTGCAGAATTTCTGGCATTTTATTTGACACCTGCTAATAAGAGACCTATGAATTTTGTCCTCCAACTTTCACGTAAGCAGGAAATGACTCAGGAAAATTTGATGCAAGCATTCTGCTTTTCTCTAAATGAAGATTAAGTAACATTGGTGTTAGCAATTTTTCCGTAAGGGGTCAGGTAAATATTTGGGATTTTGCAAGCCTCAGCGTAGCTATTCTAGTAGAAAAAAAGGCAGACAATAACATAAACCAATGAATGTGACCACATTCCCGGAGGGTCAGATATGGTCAACAAGTCAAACTTTGCTGACCCATGAGGCGTAGTTATGGCAACAGGTAAATAATTTTCACACAGGTGTTTCAGTTTATTTAAATTGTGCTCTATATTGTGAAAAATATTTTTATAATTCACACACATAGCTATTTTTAGAATAACTAGATAAGAAAATTACGATTGAGTTCTTTAATTCTATTCATCTCCACCACCTATGGAAATCTTTAGGATCTGGAGGTTATAACTACACATCTCTTTACAGGTAATACCCCAAGACAGGGAACCTGCAAGAGGAAATCATCCATCCCTATAATTCTGAGCTTTGAAAGCCCAAAGAGTAAGACCACCAGGCTCTTTGGAGACATCCCTGCAAGCCAAGTAACTGTTTCAGCTAGTGATGGTTTGCTGTGGGTTTTCATATTCAGTGAGTTGGAATATCTCAGGAAGGGCATGCTAACACTGAAGACAGCCCCTTCTATCCTTCTGGCTTTTGTTTGTGCATTATATTTCATCCTGTTTCCTAGGAGACCAGTTGCCTCATACATCTCTTCTTCTAAACTTTGCTCATATTTGGAAATATTTTACTTAAAAAATATCTGCAATGAATTTGAGTTCATTTATGAGTGCTGTGACTTCTCCAGGGCTGCGAGCATCCTGGTTGTATGATTGTTCTAAAGTACAAGTCTTCCCTTGACTTTGCCCAAAGCAGAGTTAGGCAAGCACAATAAGAGGGGAAAAGAAGTGATAGAGGATGCAATATAGATACAAGAAGACACCATCTCTCCAAACCTGCAGAGACATCTAAGGATGTGGCTGATTCGGGTATCACGTGCTTAGAGACTGTCTACACGCATCTGAGGTCTTTTTCAACCCCGTTAGACTCATATTTTCTGGTAGAATGACTGCTACTAGTTATGTAAGTGCTACTGCTAATTGAAACCACATCATAGTGAGATCAAAAATAAGCCAGTCAGGCATCCCTGCTGAAAACGTACCCAGCAGGACAGCTGCTTTGTTCTCTTTAAAAATGAACTAATTCAAGAAAGGCACTGCCTTTAGATCATTACTCATTAATGTATGCAATGCTCCTTCTGCCCCACTCTTTCCTCTCTCCCTTCACCCTTCGCTAATATCATATTTTTCCTTGCAGAAAAATAAAAGAACACCAACTCTCTTGTAAATTGCATAATTGGGTTTAATATGCAGACTTGGCATTTCTAGGTATGTGCATTTTCTGTATTCATAGGCGCTCTCCACTGAACATGAAGAGATCACCTGTGGATAGGCTTGTTAATTAACCAGGGTAGAGCCCTATTTCATGCCATTTAAAACCGTCATTGAAATCAGGGTCAACACTGCTGCACTATTCAGTACTTTCACCCCTGTCGAGGTTCTTTGAGCAATTATATTCTTGACTGAGTGTGTAAGTAAAGGCTGAGGTGACTTCCTGTACCACCTCATTTTTCTTGATCCTGTGTGCTATGGTGTATGTCTTTTTGCTTATATTTGTATTCTTTGCAAAAAAACTAGAAGTGATCTGTGTCATCCTTTAGAATGTCAAAGAAAATATTAAAGTTTAATCTACTCAATGAGTTGTGCAGGAAAAAAGAAATCTGAAAATTAGGCTAAGCCTAAACACAAAAGAAATCATCTGTCAACTTGCTAAGATGGGGGGAAAAGTTATAGACAAATATATTCAGCACAAGTCTTGGTAGCCAACATTTCTTCCAAGGTTCCTGGAGTTCTGTTATTTATTTGAGACACATTTTTTTTTTGTTTTTGCTTTTTTTTTTTTTTTTTTTTTTTTTTTTTTTTTTTTTTTTTTTTTTTTTTTTTTTTTTTTTGCTATTTTTTGTTTGTTTGTTTTGTTTTATTAATCTGGAAATTAACTTAAGTGTTGTCATTTTTATTAGATAGAAGGAACTAAGGTATTTCAACCTGTACCCTGCCCCCTCTTCCCTAAAATCATTGAAATTGTTTCTTATAAGCTAAAAACTCATTTTTATCATATACAATTTCTCTACTGCTAAGAAATAAGTTGTTGTGTTTAATTCTAGGATTAGACTATAAAATCCAAGAAGATATTATAATGATTCTGTGCCATTGACAACAATAAATATTTCCTTTTATTGAAACTGACATTACATATGGTCCCAATGATCTTTTTCCCACCTACTCATTTTCTTGGGTAAAATTAAGACCAACAGCATTTTCCTGCATCAGTAGATCATCATTTTGAGTTTATTCAGTGTGCAGTAATTTATCTCCATCTAGTTAGCACTTTCCTGTTTATACTTGGTGCGATTTCTATACCTAATATTTACTAAGATTTTAATTTTGTATATCTATATAGGCCTTTTCCCTGAAGACTGCTTTCACTAATAGTGTATTTATTTAGTGAGTGACTTTGACACCTGGACATATTCACAGCCTCATAGCTTCATCATGTGATAGGCTTATGCCTCATGTTGCCAGGTGTGTTTAAGGGACTAGAGGATATCGCACATTTAGCTTTATAAGGTAGAAATATGGGTGCTGGCAAGACCCATTCTGTGACATTGTTTAAATTGTTCTTTTGCAAGGAACATTTGAAAGTCACTAGAAATATAATCATCTTCAGATGTTCATATATTCTGGCTAGTAGTATTAGCGGGATAAGTTGACATTTACATGCATATTAGAATATTGTCCAATGGATTAACAACTCTTATTTGTTTGTGCATTTTTTATTATTTTTCTTTGGACATCTCTTAAATTCTCTGGTCTGCAGTTAAAACTGTCTTTGTCAACAGTTGAGAAGATTCTTTATTATCTTCTGAAGTGTATGAAGGACTTAAGTTTAATATCTCAGTTAAAGTCTTAGTATTAATGGTAATTTAAATTCACTATGTTTTCAGTACAAATAAATTAAAACTAACAATCACATATAAGACAACCTTGGTATTGTTTGTATGTTTCTATCAAGCGAGCTAAGCAATAAGCTACTTCAGCAGTTCCAGCTCATCCAGACTTACAAATTTACCCAAACACATTTCAGTTTCATAGACTATCCTGATTTGGTAATATGCAATTAGAGAAAATGACCATTTTAATATAGAACAATTTTCTTGTAAATTATACAGTAAAAATATTTGAAACATATTAAAATCAAATGGATTTAGGATGATTATAGTTATGAATTACTGTAATTTGGTCTTACACAGCTAATTCTAAAACACTGAACAGTGTTTTAGGCCTTGAGCGATTTCCATCCTCTATATTCTCATAATGGGATTTAAGGAAAAAAATACTGAACTCATCATCTTTTCCCCAAATCTCCTCCCTTTCACTGTATACTTTATTCCAAGAAATGAACCATCATCCTTCCTGTCACCCCAATCAAGGAAATCCAGGAATCGCCCCAGTTAATTTCCCTACTCTTGACTCTAACACCCCTGGCCACGAAATCCCATGTCTTACACATGTACAGGTGGATCGACCCAGCCACACTCCCCCATCTCCTCTGTCTTGACCTTGAGATACTCACTATTTGCTCATCTCAAAGTGGCCTGGATAGCATCGGCCCACCCAACACACACACTGTTGCCATGCTCAGCACCGTCACAGTGGTCTTCTCAAAAAGACAAGCACAACGAGCTCCCATCTTCTTTCTCAAGCTTTTCGTGTATAACAGACAACTGTTATTTAGTGTTGCTGCCAGTTCCTTGGCATAATGCACAGGGTCTCCATGCTTGAACTGCCCTCTCTGATGTCTTCAGTCTCAGCTCATACCACTGCGCTTCATGCATCCTATTCTCCAGACACAGTAGCTCAAACTGCTGCAAATACACCAGATTCTCAAAGCTTCAGTCCTCAGCCTGCAAAAAGGGAAAAGTGAGGAATGCCTTGTGCTGCTTTCCTTCCTGGAGGAAATCCTATCCTATCCCTCATGATTTCGATGATTTCAATCCTTTCAAGGATGCCTCCTGTTAAACAAACAAAAAATAAACAAACAAACAAAAAAAAAAACCCAACGAAATAAATTCTGACACTTGTCAAAATACTAAGGGAACCTTATTCAAGCCTGTGGCAATGGGGGTATTTTGCAACTATGGAGACAGAGAAGGGTTTCAGCTCTGAAGGTTAATAGGGCGAGTGGGGATTGAGGGCTAATAGTCAGAGGAAGGGAATCAGGAGAGAACAATAACTAAAAGAAACATCAAAGGCAGGGGCCCTCTTGCTAAACAGACCTCCAAGGTTTCTTGCTGAGGGAATGTCAGGGACTGACATCAAGGGTGACTGATGACAAGCTGGCTCGGGTAGCAAGGGTGAGAGCATGACTTCCCCAGAGTTTTGGCTGAAGTTGGACTGCACGGACCAAGGATAGGGCAGGATATTCGCCAAGACTGAGGCTAGTTGCAGAAGATGGCCCAGAAGAGCAGAACTCCAGCTTGTTCAAAGAGTTTGGGCATCTCCTCAGGTCCCACTCAGCCACTCGCTGGGCTCTCAGAGCACTTGGTCATATTGAGAGTGTTTGTTTGCCTTCCTGATGGAGGAATCTCTAAAAGGAAGCATTTTAGCTCTTATCTCTGTAGTTTGGTACCTGGGCGTTCCTTGTCACCAACATGTTTAAATAATGCTTGTTAACTGAGCGCTTTGTTCAAATTGAAGGGAAAAGTTAAAGCGGTTCTCCACGCACTCACCTTGTCTTTGATTTTCTTCCTTTTTCTCCAGTGATCCCTCGCTTCTTGGCAAAGTGGTTTTGATGCTTAGAAATTCTTTTGACTGGGTCTCACCCAAGTAGATGAGAGTCAATACGATTCATCTCTGTTCTTTTGATATTCTATCAGTACTTATGTGCTTGGATCTATTTAAGTCAAGTCTTCTTACAGCAAATGCCATGAAGATCAACCATTGAACCTGCCAGCCACTTTCCATGATCTGTTTATCGTACATAG
Source organism: Uropsilus gracilis (assembly GCA_004024945.1). Taxonomy (NCBI): domain Eukaryota; kingdom Metazoa; phylum Chordata; class Mammalia; order Eulipotyphla; family Talpidae; genus Uropsilus; species Uropsilus gracilis. The sequence continues at coordinate 11,737 of PVHY01015262.1, forward strand.
TATTATTTGAAATAATGATTTCCAAGATTTTTCGAGATATGTGGAAGTGGATAATAAGTTAAAGCCTGACTAATACACCTCCATGGCTTGTATTTTTTATTGTCCTTATCACTTTATATCACTATTAAAAATTAAGATGTAATCTTGAAGCAAAACCTGTAACAGAACATTATTCTGTACAATCTAAGTAACTATTCCATAACAATAATCATCACTTTTCTGGCTTGAAAATGAGCTAAGCACCATTCTCCCCATTTTATTAAACATTTAATCTCAAGGTCTGTATTTTTTTTTTTTTTTTTGAGACTGGGTCTCACTATTTTTGCCCGAGGAACCACAGGCTCATGTTACCTAGGGTACCATGGACTCAAGTGATCCCCAGCCTCAGCTTCCCAGGTAGCTGGGATTACAGGTGCACACCACCACACCCAGCTATTTTTTGGGAACTAGGTATCGAACTAGCGGGACTCGAACCACCATCCCCAGATCGGGCGCATGCTCAGCCTTCAGGGTCTGTATGTTAAAAGCATTTATTCCTTTGCCTATAATTTATTTTCTTATGTTTGGGTCAGTAGCAAAGTTAGTGTATTTCTCTCTGAATTGATAACAAGTTGATTTCTTTAAGATTATTTTAACCACACAATTAATATATCCTCTTTGAGAAAATAATTTAAATTTAAAATGAACATAAAGACAGTCACCCATAATCTCCTCAACCAGAAATAATCCTATTGCATGCATGAGTAATGGTTATTTTAGCAGCTGGTCCTTCTAAAGAAGGAACTGTCTTTATTTAGGAAAATACCCTAATAGTCCACTTAGAGTGAGAAACAGGAGGTCCAGAGGCAAAGTGTCAAGAAGGAGATGAACTGCACAGTTCTGCATAGATTAGAGAAGGAAAATAAATGAGACTTGGACCAGGGAGAGCAAGAATTTAAAACAAGAAGTCACAGATTACTTCTGGGAATAAGCAGAAACCTCAGGGGAGAATTCACAGGGTTTCCCAAAGTGTGGACTGAGCCACACTCTGGCTTAACATTAACATTCAATATCTGCTAAACATTCCAGGTCTGGGCAAATTCACTCCAAAGAGAACTCTGGTGTGACACTCAGGACAGCAATTGTGGAGTAAGATTGTATCCAGGTCCTGGCGCCCTTTGTCTCTGTGTCAGCGTATGAATGCATCAGGACCCAACCAGCAGCAAGGGGACCGTTGGGAAATAAAGCCAAAGATCTTGGCCATTGTCTACTCTGCTGTGATCGAAAGTGCAAAATGCCAAATTGGAGACAATATGGCAGCCAGATATTAACCATAAGATAAAATCATTCCCACTCTAAGGCTAAAGGAACAAGGGGAGGAGGGGTGGCAGCAGGGTCCAAAATGAGTATCCAGTGTCAGAAGCTGGAGTCAAGGTGAAAGACATAATGAGCTAGAGCAAGGGGGCTGCAGCTGGGGGATGGAGGGAGGAGGCATACAAGCTACCAGGAAACTCTGCTCCAGAGGAAAGCAGCAGAAATCTACCTGGCGAAGTGGCCAAACATATTAAATCAATAGCTGAAACAGGAAGAAAAGAAATTTTACCCACAAGAAAATGTGAGGACAGAGCCTGAAAGCCCTTCAAGTGTACCTGTATCCAATATGCCCTTATATGCCCATGTGTGTATGTACACAACAGAGATATATACACACACATGTGTGTCACCCAGCCAACATATATGTTTTAATGTGATAGTATGTTTAGAATAACATGGACATGTCCCAGGGCACGAAGATAAATTCATATATCTAGATGTGGTACAGGGCAGAGTGAGAGGAACCCAAGGACCCATAAATCTGTCTGCTCTACTTGGGCTCTGCCATCCACTGTGTTAGGACAAAACATACGCTCTTCAATGGAAAAGAACTTTAGCATAGTTAGTATGCAATAAAAAGAAGAGAGGGGAAAGGAGAGACAATGGTTTCCACATGAAAGACCCAAAGTTCTCCAACCCCTCGTGAATAAATACCCAGCCAATTAGGGTTGGATCAAAGGAAACCCAAAACTTGCCACAAATCCAAGGTACCTTGTGGGGGCTAGCGTAGGAAAGGAGCAGAAAGAGTCAGGTGAGTCTGGGATGAAAGGTGCAATGTCAAAGTATAATTCAAGGTCAAGGTTGCTGTTGTCAGCCTTCCCATGGGTCTCTCACCCACATCTCTATCACAAGTGAGCTGAGTACCTTCTTCATATGTCTTTTTGCTCCGTAGGCCTCCTTCAAGTCTTCTTGATCTCGTACTTCTCTTAGTCTTTTCTACCATCTCATCCCTGCTGAATCCCATCCTTCCTTGGAGCAGGGTAGGGAAACTGGAACCTCCCTTATCCATAGGAATCACACTGTTACAGTAGCCTGCTAGTGAGCTTCAAAGTGGATTTTTACATAGTCTCCTATCATTCTTTTTACGCTGTCCTAAATCACTTTCATTATTTTTTTCTATTGAGAAAAACAAGATGCAAACTACTTTAAAAATAATCAGGGTTTGAGCGTGTGTGAGTGTGTGTGTGTGTGTGTCTGTGTAACATGCTTGCCAATGTAACTTTTTTTTTGTATTGCAACTTTCCTGTTGCTGAATTGTTTTTCTCCTCAGACCTCTTAAAAACAGATTGTGTAATGTGTGTCAATAACTTCAAATGTGTAATGTGTGTCAATAACTTCAAAACAAACAATTAGCATCATCGTAGGTTTCATCACTTTGCATCCGTCACCAGCATCCGGAGGGCTGATTTCTTTGAAGTTCTCTATTGAAAATGATAATGTCATGTGAAGTCAGGACTAACTCGTAATCAGAGCATGCCCAAGGTCACTCGAGGCTTCCCTTGATGCAGCTATTCCTTAATCTAGAGTTAAGTAACCCTGACCTTCCTCAGAGGCTTTTACCTTTCTGAAGCATGGGAGGAGCTGCCAATGAACGTGTTTACATTCACGGAATCTTTTGCTCAGACAGAAAATGAAGACCCTGAGAAGAGTGATCTTTAATTCAAATGCTGGTGAGGCACAGCACAGTGTGATAAATGTGCCCAGTTCTTGAATTTTCTCTCTCTCTCTTTTTTTTTTTTTTTTGTATTTTCATTCTCTTATTTTTTCATTATTTTCTGCCAACAGGTGAAAACTTCCCACATGGACAGTTCAAAACCGACAGATTTTTGTATTCTTAACTGTTGATTTCACAGGTGTCTGATTCCAAGGCACTGTTGGAGCTCAAGATTCAGGAGGGCAAGCCGCCCATTTCAGGAACAACAGCACCGTTGCCGGGAATCTGGCACGCTCAGGCTGTCTGTGATTTTTCTTTTTTTTAAAGCTCCAGAATTCTTTAGCACTTTTGTTCTAGGGTAATTTTAGTTTCACCACAAAAGGAAGAGAACACACAGAGATTTCCTACCACCCCCAGACCCCACACCTTAGCGGCCTCTCATTGTCAAGATCACTTGCCAGGATGGGATATTTGCTACAGCTGGGGACCCGTATCTACAAAGCAGAACCACCTGTGACCCTAGTTGGCTTCATCGTTCATTCTTGCTGTGGGTCTGGAGAAGTGTGCAGTGCCACCTACTATCATTATAAAGTCCAGAGCCCGTCCCTGTCCTGAACATCCTCTGTTTGTGCCTAGTCATCCCGCCTCCACCCCTCTTCTGTAGAGAACACTGGTCTTTGGACTTCGTGGTGTGGGAGCTGATCTGGATCTGGGGGACCCTTGAGACAGAGCTCTCTTGGGCTAGCTCTCTGCCCCGCAGGAGGGACGTGTCGGGAGCTGACCTGCATTTCAGGGGACCCTTGTGGCATAGCTCTCATGTCCTAGGTGGTGGAATGTTGTTGAGGTCATGCCTTGCATGATTAACTAAAAACAATCAGAGGGAGCCCTGTGGTCAGAATATTTCTGTAAAACTGAGAGAACAATTCCTATTAACCCTGGTAAACTTTCGGTGAAGGGATAAGAAATCCTTTAGTGACATACCTAAGGTAATGAAACTTGATAAAGTAGATGACCTTGTAGACAAGAAACAATTGTAGTGATCATTAACCAGTCTAGCTATCATAGGAATGAAATAGATGATTGTCTTTGAATGCTTTTGAGAACATTATGTTTTAGTTAAAAATATTTAATGTTTACCTAAGATAAAATCTGTTAAAACACAAATTTCATATATTCAAAAATGATGATGTAATCATTTTAAACACTATATATACCCACTAAAATCCCGAATAAAGCGCAGCAGATTCATTGCCTCTTGAGTGGTGTGTCTGTCTGTCATCGCTGACCCTGTGCCTCTCCTGCTCCGGCCGAGCCCTGGTTCCCTGCGGTCTGCTCTCTAGATTGACCAGTCCGTGGCATCGTGGGTTAGTCTTTTCCAGCATGTGGTACAGCATTGCGTTTTCTTTCACTTGGTAATATAAAACTCTTCCATTGCCTTACATGCCCTGATAATTCCTTTATTTTTAGTCGCATGCTGTTCGCTTGTGGGACCCAAGGGTGCTGAGGGACACCAAAGTTGTTCTATGCAGGGAAGAATTCATGTTGGAGTCGGCATAGATGAGTTAGAAATGACACTTTATTGCAGGTGAGAGAATAGGCTCAAGAGTGAGCAACTTGGTTTTGAGGTTGCTGATAAACACACTTGTTTAGCTTGAGGGGGCAGGAGCACACAGGTGGGATCCTGATGGGGTTCTGACAACTTTTACTTAACAAAAGGGACCGGAATTTACAGTTTGGGATAATGAAATTCCAGCAACTTTGTTTATCAAAGCACCGGACCATAACCGCTTGTAGTTAGAGAGAATAGGAGAAATTGGGTAGGTTGTGAATCAAACTAATTGTGTATGAGCCACTTTGTTCTGAAATGTGCCCGGGTGTTTTTCAGAAATGTTGGGACTAAATTCTTCTCTGGATGTGTCACAAATTATTGACTCCTTTGATTGCTGAAGACATCTTGGTTGTTTCCACTGTTTATTGGTGGGCAAGTCTTTGTGTGGACATACATTTTTTTCAGATCTCTGAACGTTCCCAGGAATGTAATTGCCATTGCATGGTAAAAGTATGTCCAGTTTCTTAAGGGACTGATAAACTGTCTTCCAAAGTGTCTGCATCATTTACATCCCCCCATGCATGTATGTACAAATAGCACAATGAATTCAGGTTGTTAAAATAAAAGCATGCTTGCCTTATTGGTTTAAATATCAGGTTGTCATTCAATTTCCCACAGTTCTAGAGGATACAAGTTCCAGATCAAGAGGTGTGAACATTCAGATTCAGACAGAGTCTGGTAGGTAGGGCTTCTCTCCTGCTCCTATGGATGGAGTCTTACATGCTAAATATTTACCCAGAGAGGTGTGGAGAGAGAGAGAGAAAGAAAGAGACAGAGATACACACACAGACAGAGACAACAGAGAGAGAAGAGAGAAAAAGAATGATGGGAGAGAGGTGAGAGAAAGATAAGAGAGAGAATGATCATATCATTTTCTTCTTCAATGGCACTAATCCTATTCACAAGGATTCCATTATCATGACTTAATTACTTCCTAAATGTCCTACCTCCAAGTCTCATCATGATACAGATTAGAATTTCAACATACACATTTTGTGAGAATAAAAATATTTGGTCAATATTACACACATAAAATATTTCTAAGATAGTCTAAGATAATTTCTCAAGGACATGACATGGGCATATTTAAAATCTAGCACCAAAGGGTAAGTCTAGAAATCTTTTCATTTTGCCTTTATTTTAATTAATGACAGAAAAAATACTCAGGAGGCAAATTCTGTAGTCACAATTTATAAAACCTATAAATTGTCAAAGAACTATACCTATAGATACTTATTAATCCATGCCATTTATTCTTTCCAAGAATATCTAACTACTTTCCTTTTACTTTAAAGAGGATAATTAATTATTCATGATTATATGGGGTAAAAAGTGGTTATATGCACACCAGAACATTAACACTGATTAATTTAGGGGATAGGATTGATGGAAAAAAATAATATAATTAGAGCTTTTTTGATAATTATGCACTGCTTCATTTGTTAAAAGAGCATCTATTAGCTTAGTAAGTTGAAAACTTCCAAATACTGAAAGTTTGAAATACACAGTTCAATTTAAAATACTTCAAGCACAACTATGAGTAAAAATCATATGTAAAGCTATCGCACAAATCTTCATAAGTAATGTGAGTTTATTGAAGCCTTTCCTTAGGTGACTTTAGTGAATAAGTTCTAGTGTGAACACTTAGAAAATGAGGAACTCATACAACGTACACATATTCTCATACTTCTCTCAGAATGAGATGCTATAGAAATAAAAATTCAAACTTTATCAAAATATAGATACAATCATGGAGACTTGTTCTTAAGAGAATATATCTATGTCATCTCTATCTCTATCATCTCTCTCTATCTCAATCTCTCTCTACCTCTCTCTCCATCTCTAAAACCTGTATGAATATTACAAAGGCTGACCAAGGTCCTAGGTTGCAAAAGAAAACTGAAGCAATTCCCTGAATTATATCTCAACCTGGACAGGTCACCTGGGGAGTTAGAAGTCTACCTTGCCTAACTTTATTTAAAATGGAAGTCAAAGCCAAAATGAGATATTCATGAATGACAATGGAAATACAGTGCTGTAACTGGAAGCCCCCTCCCTGCCCCCCACCAGCTGGAGGGCATGACCAGCTGTGCAGCAGCCCCCAGCCAGCCAACACAGATGTCCCCAGACACCATGGCTCACCACTCTCAAAGCTGTTGTGGCCTCAGGTGTTTCCTGCAGAGTGTTCCACCTGGATACTACCTTCCCAGCTGCCAGTCTTACTTGAGCATCTGAACCCCCAGGTCCCCTGGGCACTTGTTTGGCCAGCAGCAAGAATTCTCCCACTGCCCAATTGTGCAGCTGGAGTCTGCACACAGGACACCCCGGGAGACAACAGCTGTAGCAGGTGGCAACAGATGGGGTCATTGTGCAGCCTGCCACCCCAGCGTTGGCAACTGTGGGGTGGGGTAAAGGCAAGGACCTTCTCTAGAGGGCCTGCTATTGACTGAACTATAGCAAGATCATGCCAAGACAGAGCAAAACAAAATTGCCAATTTAATTGTTGTGAATAAGTCACTTGACAAAATGATTTATGATTTATATGAAAAAATATCCTTAGATACAAAATAAAATGAAGATGTGATTCTACTACTGAGATTCTACATGCCTCCCCGCTTGAGCTCATATTTGAGATGCCACATCCCTCAGAAACCATCAAATTAATGAACAGACTTTGCCACTGGGCCTGCAGTACAGAGCTCCGAGTCCCTGTCCTTGATTCAGGGCTGCGGGGAGGTATGTTGAGCCCTCTTGGTTCAGCTCCTGAACTACAGCTTTGCAATAGAGTCACAAGCAGTAGAGGTTGTGGAGTTGAGAGCCAATGTGGCAGGACCTAGCGAGCTCATTCAGCACCCAGAGGCAGCCACTGGGACCTGGGTCTTAGTGTTGATGCTGCAGGCTCCCCGGCCCCATGTTGATGCATGTTACATCCACCCCCCCCGAAACGACACCCCGTGCAGTATGTCTCTTGCCCACTAGGGCCAGTTCTTACCCAGGAATGTGTCCTGACCTGAGGGCATGGCAGACCTGTGCAGGCACCGGTTTTTCCCTCTGGTATTTGTTGAAAAGATGATTCAAAACACAACGATTGAGTCACTCTTAAGAGGGAGGTGGTTTTGGTGGTTCTGGAGGGCAGATGAGACATCCCCACTGTGTGTGGTTAGAGGCAATAGACCCGAGAGTGAGAGAGAAGTGTGGCAACAGTCCCTGTGGCTTTCTCCAGATGAGCACAGCAGGGAGATGTTTTGGAGGGCAGTCCTGAGGGTCTGCTTGAGGTGCGTAACCACCTTCAGTCGTTATTTTGAGTAATTCTCTACTGTAATTCAGCAGCTTGAGTGCAGATGTTGAAATATAGTTATAGCTAATCCAGAGCTGTGATTTCATCTCTGAATACAAAGACAGAGAAACAGGAGTATAGAATGTGGGAAAGTGACAAACTAAACTTCTGGAAGAATTCTTAGACTCTGAGTTGGATGAAGAGCAAAGCAAAGAAAGGAAAAGCTTGAGAGTTTGGAAGAACTGTAAGCTCCAGTGAAGTCACAGTATGAAGTTGCAGGGGAATTGCTGGCCTGGCTAACACATTCTTCCTTGCAAGCACATCTGTATTGAAAGCCAAACTGTAACTGGATTATTGTCCCGTAAGCAGAAAGTGAGACTCATAGAAGATAATTGAATGACTCAATAAGGCTAATCTCCCCAAAAGATCAGTGCTCAGAGTTTGAATGCTGGGACATACTTTTCATAGACAGTGTTCGTATTTCTGCATTTGGGTGTTTCTATTTCCTAATGGGTTGGATACCCTCTGCCTATGCGTGTTCCACATCTTACTACTTCCCTGAGATGTTCTGTGAAAAAATGTTTTCCTAAAATAATTCACAAAAAACATGCACTCTATCCTTTCCTGAGAGCACATTTTCAGGTTTTTTTCTTCAGATGTAATGTAACTCTGACTGTGGACTGAGGTAAATGCAGGAGTCTATTCTTTTGAGGGCATGCTATTGATTGGCTATAACAAGATCATGACAAGACAGAACAAAGCAAAATTGCCAGTTTGTTTATTTATCTATTTTTTTGTGAATGAGTCACTTCACAAAATGATTTTTCAAGTGATTTTCATCATATTCCCCTACTTCTGATAGAGGTATAAAAAAAGTTTAATTTTGCAAAGAACTGGCTGGAGGGTGAATGGAATCTTGTTTTTTAAAGCTCCAACTCCCTCCACAGTTTTAGTCCGTTTTGGCAATAGAGGTCTACGGTAAGCTGCGCTGTTCCATCAATCTTTGTAAGTGAGGCATAGTCCAAGCAGATAGGGACAATTTTCTGATTCACTCAGTAAGCTGACCCAGAAGCCGCTGTTATTCTTCCCTAGCCAAGCACTCCGACAGAGAGCACAGGTATATAGCTGGCACTATATATCTCGATAGAACAGTTTATGATATGACCTTACTTGATAACTGATTTCTCAGTTCTACCTTTGAAGACAACTCCTTGAATTTCTCCACAGATAGCTAATGATCCACTGTATCAAATGAGACAATGTCTGTTCACTAATTTGATGGTTTCAGAGGGATGTGGTATTTTACCTATGAGCTCAAATGGGGAGAAATGTAAAATTTCAATAATAGAATCACATCTTCATTTTTTTGTATCCAAAAATATTTTTATTTCATATAAAAAGTTTTCTACTAGTAATTTTCTGCAAATATTCTACTCAGAAGCGCTTAAGATGAGTCAGATTTTACCACATTTTTCTGAGATATCTGTATTGAAATTATATGCTGTCCAAATTGTCGAAACATTTTAACATCCCCTCATTTAGCCTTTAGATAGGCAGAAGTATACTTAAATTTGATTCTCAATTTATTTGATTAAAATAAAAGAAATATAATAATTGCAGCTATAGTAACACTTATATAAGAGGCAAAATACAACGTAATAAATAATGTAAAAAGCTATATGTGTGCACATTTGGATGTATTCTTTTTACTCTGTTACAGTTGACTTTCTGGCTAGAAGATTTGCCTTTGAAGCCAAATAATATATCTTTTTTTCCAAATGATTATTTCTATAGGCAGTATTTCAGCTCCTACCCAGCCTAAAATTCACTTTCAATAACACAGTATAGAAATGACCTTAAAAATCAGTTTGTGGGCAAAGTGTTGATGCAAAGTATAGTAATCTCTCAAGTTACCTACTGAGCCAGGAAGCCTTTGTACTCAGCATCTACATCCATCTGCTTCCTGGAAGTCAAACTGCTCATAGTAACTTTGGACATGGAAATTAAAAAAAAAATTGCAAATGGAAAATGGAACCTAACAGATTTCTAGAATATTTCAGTAGGCATGTGGCCAGCTTTTCCAGGCAGAAGTTCCTGGCATGATGGTGATGGTGCAGTGGGGAAGAAGCAACGGCTCTGGAATCCCCAAAGCATCCTTCATGCAAAACAAGAAAAGAAAAGAAAAATTCAAAGCTTTAACTCTCCTGTATACTGTATATTCAGTAAGGTGAAATGAAGACACTCTTAATTATTAATTTTTTTTCCATTCAGTAAATCTAGATGCAGGACTGTCCTCTCATTCCATTCCCAATGATTCTTCTTATTATTAATCAAGAGGAGTGCCACGTGGAATTAAATAAACCATAGTCCTTTTCAGCCTGTTTTTCTTGCTTGGTGTTGTGTTTCACTGTTGGGTCCATGCTCCCCAGGCAACTCTGTCTGTGAAGGCTCAGCTGTGCTGGAAATGTGGCAAGTGAGAAAAATGATCAGCCACAATGAACTGAACTCAGCAGAATGGCGTCTCTGTTGATGTGTGCTTCATGAATGGACTTGACTTTCATACCATGACTTGAAGGAATGACAAATTTGAGGTCTTCCAGAATCATCTCAGGGACAAGATGAGGTCATTTTCACTCCTCCCTTACTTTTATTCCCATGTTCATTCTTTCCTATTCTTCTCAGGCCCAATATCCATGATTCTAGGGCAAGAACTTCTTTCCTTCATCTGTGTGATCACTAATATTTGTCCCTTTGTCTTTGATGCCAGGGATCTTCTTTGATGCTTCTTGGAATTCTCTAGTTCCATGATGGGATGAGGGGTAGGAGCAGTTTGGAGAGTGGATGGTTCTCTGATAGTGAGGTTCTTTCAGCAACTACCTTGAAAACTGCTGTCTGCGTTGTCTGATGTCTTCTTTTTATTTTCCTCTCAGCAGTTATGCTGGGGCAGTCTAGGAGCTGGTGAAGGCTGGCTTCCAGATGAATGCTGTTTTAGTGAGAAAATCGTTGTTTCCATTTATTGTCTGATTATGAACAAATCACTGAAACTCCCTGTTACTTAGTTTTAGTATCTGTAAACTGAGATTAAAATATGATCATAATAGTACCTTGGATAAATGCAATGTGCACCTGACTAATTGGTTTGTACTTTTCTAATCAAGCTGAAGTTAACAAGATTAGAAATTGATTTTATCTAGTTTATGGTGTGCATTCATGTCCAGGTCCTCTTCACAAGCTCCTTTCCTAGATGGAAGGATGAAAATAGTACAGTTGGAAATACTTGTGGATTTGCTGTTTACCTCATCACTTGATAGATTTCTCTCATCTAGGCTCCTGATAGAAGTGAAAGCTAAGCCTAGCTATGTGACAGTGTGTGACAACTTCAGGTCATCATTGCTCAAGGCTTGATGTTGAGTGTTATATTTACAGGAAGAATTATTGCATAGGTCACAATGGCTTGCACATGAGAAGGGATCAGATATACCCATGAAACATTGTTTGTTTGTTTTGATTTAGAAGGGACAAACAAATAGGATCTAGTCCACTAACCCATTAACCTAGAAAGACCCAGAGGCTAAGCGATTTACAAAAGTTTATGCAGCCAGTTTATTGGAAAAAGTTGGTCCAGAGAGGAGCTGGCGGGCTGCCTAGTTGATGTTGACACTTGATTCTATCCGTCACACCAAAGAGAGTGACAAGTTTGTAAATATTTGTAAGTAATTTGTCTTAATTAAAATTTATTTGTAATTTAAGAACTATATGATATCAGAGTCAGCTGTCAGATAATACAACTGGTTGGAAATTGGTTAGGATGTTAAGGTATCATGCCTTCAAACTAATGATTGCAGAGCATTTATATCAAGACACTAAAATTCATGAGTTCAATGCCTTGGTATTTTTGTATACACATTCTCAACAATGTTTATAGAGGAATAGATAAAATAAGAACATTATCTTAGTGTCCTATGTCAAATCAAATAAAATTATCACAATACAATACAATTAGTTTCTCTTTATAATAATTGATCCCAATTTTAGATAGTTATTCAAGTGTTTCAGAGAACATCATAAGAATGTCATAGCAATTCCAAATGTGCTAAGTATTTTACTTTTCTTTGAAATATTTTCTTAATCTTCATGTTTATTCAGTATTCTGATTTGTGATTTCTAATAATAAAGACTCAGATCTTTTACATCTTGCGATTTAAAAAGTATTTGATGATTGGCATACCTCAAGTCTATCTCATTTATATTTTGACTTTCCATTAATATCCAGTCTGTGATTTCAGAGTCAGCTTCTGTCTAGCAGCTCCTATTCTTTTTAAGCTCTTGTCAATTCCTACTCTTAGTTTTTATGAAGATGACCTTGATTATTAATTATTTGCTAGTTGTTCATGTTTTGACTCTCTGCAGAGTGCTGGTCTATTGATGAGGCAGATTTTATTCTGCACTTCATTGCTATACTCAAGGAACAGCCAGAAAAAATACAGTCTAGTAATTGTGAAATCTGTAAGATGTTTTATGCCATGAAGGTTATGTTATAGCTAATATACTGTGATTTGAAAACGTTGATGCAAACCACACAACTTTAATTTATCAACTTAATATTTATTCGAACCTCTGTATTTCCAGTATACTCTGGGGCCAGCTTCTATCAATAAGTTCTCTCTAAGGAGTATGATCATCAATGTTGACTCAGTATCATGAAATCAAGGACACTGTTTACAAGGACATCATCCTCTCTGGAGGTGATATTGCATGTTAAGAAAAACAATCCTGACTTCTGGCCAGGCTTTGTTTATTTTATAAAAAGAAACCACAGCCCAAATCTTCTACAGTTCACAAGCCTGAGGAAATACTGAGTGGAAGTAATTTGCTGTTACATTGCATCATTCCCGCTCTTGCTTTGAGGTTACTCTAAAAATTCTTCAGTTATCACCCGATGCTAAAACAGGAGGGGGCATATTTCCCTATAAGAGGGCTTTAAAAACCAACAAATTAATTTACTTTCCTATTCCAGCTGTGCAATTCACCACCTCCCCCCCCCATACATACACACTCCAGCTTTGAGCTGTAATTAAGGACATGCTTTTATAATAAAAAGTAATCTTTTCCTGGTGCTTCCCCAGCTGCAAATTCTGACCCAGATTCCCATTATGAGTCATGACTGTCACATGTGCTGGAAATAGGCTTTGTTTTCCTCTGCCTCCCCCAGCTGCTGGAGATCCTCACCCCTAGTTTTAGCTCCAACCTCACTGTAGAAGTGGAGAGGGCATTTAACTCGGATGAGCTCTTCTTTTAAATCCTTGTGCTTTTTGTTGACAGAAGGGGACACCATTCAAGCATACGGCAGTGACAGCTGGGACAAAAGCAACACTCATTTAAAACTGCTGAATAAAATCAAAACTGGCCGGTGGGCTCATTTTGGTGCAGAATTAAACAGTTAAATGAAGGCACACACCTGAGAGAAGAACTAACGAGAAACAACAGCTAAGAAAACATGTGGAGATACCTTGCATTCATGAACGGATTGTGCCGGCCTCCTCTCCCTGCTGGGTTTTCTCCTTTGAAGCTCTTCTAGCCTGTCCTGAGTGTGCAGCCATTTCTCCTCACCTCCACTATCGCCAGGGTCTAGTTCAAGTCAGTCTTCAGGTGCAATCATCTCAATGGAAGACGCTTCTCCTACAGTGCTGCTGTCTTTGTCCTTCTCACTGACTTCAGTCAGAGCCCAACGGCTCTCTGCCACCTAGATATCAACCCACTCCTAACTCTTCAATGCTGTCTCATCACAGCCTGTGGGGTCTGACTGTAAGAAGACTACTAGCTCTTGATCAGAAAGTTAGATTTGCAACCTCTTTGACAAGGGAGGATCTGTTTTCTAGTCTAGTCGTTTCCATGTGGGCAGGTAGGGGGACCACGTGACTGCAGACAACCTAACGAGATACCAGTGGAAGTGACCTAGGAATTCCAGGTAAAATGCAAAACCCTCCGCTGACTGTCCCTCCGGGTGCTTTTACTGTCATGCGATCATTCAGAGCAAGCTTGGAAGGCCAGTGTTGAATGGCCTACATTTGCCTGTGTCTCTGAGACACCTTACGGGTCTCTTCTCTGGACATTCCATGTGAAGACTCTATGATCGGTGCATTAGTTTGTCACCTCCTTAGCACTCTCTGACACAACTCCCCAGAGAAGGGAGCCACCAGCCATCACTCTCTGTCACATCGCTCTATTCCACTTCTCTGCAAAACACTCATCACTCTGATGTTTCCTGTTTATATGAAGTATCTGTTTATTTTTGCCTCCTCCCCCAATTAGAATGTGAACACTGTGGCAACAAGGACCTGTCTGTTCTCAGCTGTGTAAGAACCCAGAAATCAAGGGCCATGCTTGACAGTGTCGTCTTTAGTAAATTTTACAGCATCAGAGACTCCTATACTTCTTTCTAGAAAAAAAGATCTTGATTTCAATAATGGACCCATATATTCAGAAAGTGTTCTCTCTGCAAACAGTTTGGATAATAAAAACAGGGTTTTTGTTTGTTTTTAGAATTAAAAACTCTCATTAGGTCTGTATACTTGAAACGATGTTTTAAACCATTTTACTGCCTGAGGTAACATCAGCCAGCATTATTACTTTCCCAGGGAAATAAAAATTCAAAAACTTTTTTGATGAACATGAAGAATGCAGTAAAGGCAGGATCCAAGATTTAAATTAAAAAACATAATAAATAGAGATATCTAATGAAGTTCAAGTTCATCAAGCAGCAAATCTGGTGTGCTCTTTGTTCCTCCCAGGATATTAGTCAGTCAGTCCAAGGTTAATCCCTCTTCCAGTGTCAGGGTTCCTTCTTTAGTCTCTGCCCATTTCTCTCTTGTACCAGGCAGAAAATTTTGTCAGAGATCTAGCCCCTGTGGCTGAGAACCTGCACCTCCATCTTGAATTGAACAACTCATTGTCTCCAGAGATCTCACTTCTGTCCTTCTACCACCTCTGCACTTGGAAACTTGGTCCTCCCATCCTGACTCCAGCTACAGATCTTCTTTCCTACAGATCATTTATTCTGTAGTTTCTACCCTTAGATTCCACTGAAACACTTTTTAAGTCCTCACCACTCTCCCTTTTCTTTAGTTCTTGGTCCTGGAGAGCTTCTTTTTATCTTTTCTCCCATACTTTCTAAGCCATTTTATCTCTTGCTTCCTGACTTCCATCCTAACTACATGCTAAAGACTCCTCTTAGGTCCCTGCAAGCATCTCAGTATCAGTAGATCCCAGGTTCAGCTTCACAGTGATCACCAGCCCTATTGCTGGAAATTGCCTCCAGGGTGTTGAAGGCAGTGGTTCTGGAGTAAGGCCTGAGAATTTGCATTTATATCAAGTCCCCCGCTGGTGATGATGCCCTTTATCTGGGGGCCAAGTTTTATTAGCCCTCTCTCAACCTGCTTTCCCCCTAAATTGCTCCCTATCTTCACTCTTTCTTTAGGGATCTTAATGTATTGAATTTATATGATCTTTTTCAGGAAGATGGCATCTACACTTGTAGATGTGTCTAACACAAGTAAGAACAAAGTTTATTTAGAGACAGAATGAAAAGGTACACAGGGAGAGGCCCCAGGTAGGTGAATAGCATCCATGGAAGGACAACTAGAGGGAATCTGGGACTCCTGGATTTGATGACATTCAGGAGGCTGTTAGCTCTGTGTTTTCTTGCTTGCACTGCACAGGGGATCCTGGGACTTAGTTACTGGTCCAGACAGCAGTTTTAAGTTATGCCCCTTTCTCCTGTCTCCTGTCCTCCAAGGGAGCAGTTTAATCATCCTAACATCGGAGGGGGGGGCAGTTAGAGTTGCTATGACATCTACCTATCAGCTCCACACTCTCCTTGGGAGGCAGGAGATCATTTGGTGGTTTTCAGTGACAAAACCAGCTATTGATAGAAATATTGATGAGGAGATCTCACATTGGCCTTCCTATGATCAGATTTCAACACTGGAGGACAATCTGGGTTGGGATACAGACTTTGAAGTCAAAGTCTGTATCCCAGTGATAGAGGGTGATTAAAGCCATGCAAATGAGAGGCTTTGGGGGACATTTGGCATTAAACAGGACTAGAGACTGGTAGACTCCTACTTTATGAAAAGCAGAAGAGAATGGTGATTCTATAAATGGAAGAAAGGAGAAAAACAAGAAAAACCAATGGACATGGTGCATCTTTAAATTTCTCACCTTATAGACCCTTCCTTTTCCTTTTCTTCTTGTATAATATGCATTAAAAATACTAAGACCTGACCTCACCCTCTTTCTTGTTCTGCCAAATTAAAAGCTAATAGTCCAGAGCTGCACATGAAAATGGCTCCACGATGCAAGTGTATATGAAGGAAAACATTTGCCTGTCAATCTATTTGGGGAATAATAATAGTGAAAAAAGCTAATATTTATTATTTGTTGCATGTCATGAGTCATTCTAAATGTAATAAACATTTATGTTTTACAAGACTATACCAGAATGTTCTTACTTTCCCCATTCAGAGCTGGCAAAACAAAGGCACAGGAAACATGATCACTCTAACATTAAATCAAGTGAACATCCTTCCATCCTCATAGCTTTGCAAGCTCAATGTTCTTTGAAGGATTTATTCACCCAGTGCTTGAGAAACACACTCCGACATACATAAATCCTAATCCTGATGCCAAAATCCTGAATCCAACTTTCCAAGCTTTGATGATCTCTTAGTACACTACAGCTCCCATCAGTCTATATCCAGGTGTTGCTCCTGTTCAACTCCTTGGGAAATCTAATCCCATATGTCTATACATTCCCTCTGTGTGAACCCAGATGCTTCTCCTACTACCTCAGGACATCACAGGAAATTGCATCCCATGGGAACCGCCTATGTGCCCACGGACAGCTTGCTGTTTATTTACTAAAGGCATCTCCCAAGACCGTAACCTCAGTAGTTGATCTTATATCGATCGAAAGGTCACACATGAATGGTGCAGCCTCTGCATGTTCAGATACTTGACATTTTGCCTTCTCCACATTTCCAACTTATTTCAAGTAGAAATAGATATTGCTATTATTTACTATAATAGTAACGCTAAGAATTTCATTGTTTTAAACTATCAACTTGACTTTGCATACAGTATTGGAAACACTGGCAGCTATCATTGAAAACCTCTTCTCATTATTTTTTGGATGCTTACATCCATTTTGTTTATGCCACAATTTACCCATTCCAGAGGTTTATTTATCATTAATATCCTTTTGATATTTCCCTTGATAGGGTGGATAGTTAATTCATTTTTTTTTCAGAATATATATGTATGTAGAGGTGAGCTTTGTACAATCTTTACCTTCTTAACATCGCTGTATTGATTTTATACTCCACACCTTGTGTTCCTAACTGAACTCACCTCTGTCCCCACCCCAACCTCCATCCCATTACAAACACCTGGTGTTTCCTGACCCAAAGGTCTAAAATTTGCTCCTTGAAATAACCACCTCAGTTTTCATTTCCATTCATTCTTTAGATTTCTTACAACATTGATAAATGGTTGTTGGAAGGCCTTCCCCTCTCCTTGATGTCTGCTCTGTTCACTCAGCCCCCTCTCTCCTTGCTGTTTGTTAATCTATATTAAGTCCACTGGTCTCTTCCTTTTATGTGGCAGTGCCACTTTCCTGGGTGAGGGACTGTGTTCCTGGAATATGGCGAACTGTGCTGGTAGGTTTTCAGTCTTAACTTTGTATTGGGCAGCCCGTCTGTGCTCATAGGGCGTCTGTCAGCATCTTCTCACTGTTGACTGTCTTCTCAAATCCATTCTCTGTGCCATTTTGCTGTGTCTTCACCTTATAGCTCTGCCTTCTGGCTTAGGGGACCTGACCCCTAGCCATTGTCAGTAAAGTAAAAAAAGAAAAGAAAAGAGAAAGAAAAAAAAAAAAAAAGAAAAGAAATGACTACCTCAAATATTATTTTCTAAATGAATATGTATAAATGCATCCCTTGTCCTAGAAATTAAAATTCTCCAGAATGTTCAATGTGTTGCATTTATTTATTTCATTGGTTGTATGTTCATGCCTATTTTAAGTCATGTTTATGTTAATTTATTTTCTTTTTCCATTGAGGTAACAGCCTCACAATACTCTGTGATTCAGAGGCTTCGAATTACACCTCCGCAGAGGTGTGTTTTCTGACTCACTCACCATTTTTATTTCTTTGTTCTTTTCTTTTGAATTTGGAGAAATACTCAATGTCTTACTCTCTCTCTTTGATTTGCTGATACACTTTTGGTTTTTGTTTTTGACTTACAGCTTTTTTTTCTTAATCATCAGCCTTCTATTTTTCTCTTCTCAAGTCAGTTTCCAGAATCACAATTGGCTTTTCA
The DNA here is from genome assembly GCA_004024945.1 of Uropsilus gracilis. Lineage (NCBI taxonomy): Eukaryota > Metazoa > Chordata > Mammalia > Eulipotyphla > Talpidae > Uropsilus > Uropsilus gracilis. The sequence continues at coordinate 30,007 of PVHY01015262.1, forward strand.
AATAAAACAATTGTCGCTAATTTACTGAGCACATTATAACCACATCTGCCACATCTATAAATGGCATTTGATATTCAGAAACTTAAAGTCCTCAAATCAGAAAAATCCAGAGAGGAGATGGTCAAAAAAGAACTTTTCTGAAATAAAAATTTGGGATATTCTTTGCCTTTCAAGTGTTGACTAATATTGTCTTACTCCTAATCCCTAAACCAACCACTTAAAACTTTTTGCCTCATGATATACTAACTGAACTTACCACTTCTCTGCTCATTTTAAGTCTCTGTTCACAGTTTTTCTTTGATTTATGTTTCACTTTATTTTTCTTCATTTTAAATTTGCCTCTTAGTATCCTTTACATTTTTTTAAAGATTTTTCTTTTGTTTGTATTCTGTGTTTTAAAAATGATTTTAACAATAGAATGTAACATTTCCTAAATTTTCTCTTCTCTAACCAGTTCAAAATCATTTTCTTTTTTACCATAGCATTGATGGACTGGATTTACTTCTCTCATTTGTAGAATATTTTCACAATTCATAGGTGCTTGTTGCTCTTTACTCATTCTCCAAGGAAGTTGGGCTTGCCAGGTCAGGTATTTCTACAAATCACCGCAAATAATTCCCTTTAGCTTCTCACATATCCATCTAGAAATTTCTGATCTTTAGTTGGGAAAATGATTGGTGTATGTAACTCCTGGAGGGAGGGGGAGTGGAAGAGAAAAGAGGGGAGGAGGTGAAGGGGGGGAGGGGGCAGGAGGGAGTACAGGATATGAGAGAAAGGAAAAAAGAAGGAAAGAACATCTCAAAAGTGTCAATAAGGAGTTCAGATTGTGTTCTAAGTGCCATAGGACATGACTGTTGAGCATTAAGCAGTTAATTTAAAGAACTGAATGTTAGAAATAAGTATAAGTTCCTCATATACAAAGTATATTCCACTTCCACATTTAACGCAATGGGGATTTTGTTATCTCCCTCAAGACTGAAATATCCCATCCATTCAAGCAGGGTGCATTATTTGTGCATGAGAGAGATTTAACCAGAAATTATTCATTTATGGAACAAATGGAATCAATGATTTTATACTGTACATGTGTGAGCATATATTAACAGCACTTCGCATATGTATCAAAAGACCTCATGGATTAATCAATTTATAAGTCAGATGACCATATTACAGTGAGAAGATTGAGTGAATTCAATGAAGGGAAATGATCACACTTTCTGTATCAATATATATATTTCTAATATCACATTTCATTTCTTTAGGTCTTTTACAAATTTCCTGCAGGTTGAAGCTGTGTTAAGAAGAACTGGTAGCACCCGTTCTGATTGCGAATAGAAAAGCAGGTGACAGCTTCATGAAGACCAGTCAGTGAGCCTTCTCACAGCCCATTTTGGGAGATGTCCTTAAGAACCCCAATATTTTAGGGAAGAAAATCGGGGAAACTGAGTGATCCTAAAGCACTACCGTCATTTCATTTGATCATTGAAATTTGTATTTACAATTTTAATATTCCCATCCTACTATTGAAGTGATTTCCCATGAGGAGAAATGGTTAAAGGTGGTTCGAGTCCCACCTGGGACCCATAGTGAGACCTAGTTAAAAAAAAAAAAATAGCTGGGTGTGGTGGCGCGTGTCTGTAATCCCAGCTACCTGGGAAGCTAAGGCTGGGGATTGCTTGAGTCTGTGGTACCCCGGGCAATGAGAGCCTGTGATTCCATGGGCAAAAATACTGAGATCTAGTCTCAAAAAAATAAATAAATAAATAAAAGAAAGAAAGTTCTTTGAGCAAGAACCTTGAAAAAAGCTAATCATGAATAGTTCAACCAGAATCTCACTTTTGATTTTCTAGCAGAAGAGGGAAAGAGACCAGGGATTTAATTTGTAATTTGTTGCTGCTTGTTTTCTTTGTTTAAATAGAATGCATATGTATCTTATAGTTTCAAGAAAAGTAAAACAGAGAATCTTCAGCAACTGATCTATCAAGAAAAAAAGGTTGAAGTGAATGCCTTTATGTCAACACATACCATCGAGTGAAAAAATAATATTCATTTGCACCATCTTTTTGTTTTTTTTCCTTTCAAACATATATCCATATATTTGGTAGACTATGCCATTAAAATAGTTATGAGGGATGCAAGTTAAATTATGACATGATCTATATTATTTGGCGAATGTCAATTAACAGGCTAATTAGTGAAATATTAAAACATTTAGAGTCAGAAAAAGGTCCTCGTGGATCTATCAATGAATTAAACAACAGGGCCTGACTTGATTGTTTTATCTCCAGCAACTGCAAATATCTTCAAGAGAAAGAACACTATCTACCCACAATGACAACTTGGATGGATCTTCTAAGCATTATAACCACTGAAATTAAATCAGGAAGATATAAATTATTATTATTACTACTATTGGTTACTTTGCTTTAATTGAAAAAAATGAGGAACACTTATTTTTCATTAACACCCATTTGACAGCTGAGAACCTATGTGCTAAGGAGTGTCTAAGTTATTACCATATATCTATATAGTCAAAACAAAAATATTTTTGCCTTGTGAAGCTCACATTTAGATGGAGGGAAAATACGCTAAGGAGAAACCATTATACTTAAACAATTTTTTTAATTGATTGACACACACATATTATATCATTGTCTACCCTGAGATTCTCCCATCACCTTACCACTCATGAATGAACCATCTTAATCTCCTGTGCCCTCCTCACTGTCTCTGATTTTACTCTCCACCCCACTTGCTCAATGCTTCAATTTTGTAGACAGTTTAAGATTTTTCTTGTTTGTTTTCCCATTGTTCCCCAATATCCCTCATCCCATATTTCTCTTTTTCTTTCTGGTTTATTTCCACTAACATGAAGGGAGATATAAATTACATATGTAACCTAGTAAAACAATCTCATACCAGCAGAGTTAGGTGATGAGTACCAGAGATGGCAAGTAGGGGAAATGTGGAGATATCATAGAGTGTAATATTCTTATTATAAGATGAAACATTTCTGGCATAACCTATGGTATAGACATGCTAGAATTTATCTAACTATTCACTTGTTGGAGGATAGTTATGTCATTTCCAACATGGGATCTCCATGAATAAAATTGTTGTACACAGTGTTGTGCTTAGTTTTTGTCCAAATAGAAGTTTTCATTTCTTAGGGATACATGCCTAGGTGTGTAATTGTTGAGTTTTATTTAGTTATAGCTTTAGATTTTTATGAAACTGCCAAACAATTTCCTAAGTGGCTGTACCATTTTCCATGTCCAGTATCAGTAACAGGGGTTTAGGTGTCTTCATTCTCACCTTTATTTGATAGAATCATTGTTTTTCATTTTGGTCATGCTAATAGATGTGTGGCTCTATCTAATTGTAGATTTAACTCAATTTCCCTAACACTCAGTGAAACCAGACATCTATTCAAGGAAGTACCACCAACTCATCCTTTGGAATGAAATGCTTTCCACGTCTTTGTTCTTAATTGCATTTTTGGCTGTTTTGTTTTTGAAATTTGAAGAATGCTTTAAGTGTATTTTTGACACTAGCTCATCAAATATGTAATTTGCAATTATTTTTTCTCTATGTAGTTTGTATTTTCATCCTCTTAGCAGGGTAAATACCTTTTTCACAGAGCAAAAGCTTTTAATTTTGATAACATCCAGTTGATTCCCTTTATATTTCACAGTAATGACATTATGTTTATATTATTAGTTGGAGAAGAACTGATGTCTTCCCAATCTCGAGTTTTCTAATAATGAATATAGTATGACTTTCTAACAGTTGGTGTAGTTTGTGATATTTCCATCATGCTTACTAGCACTTAGTATAAAAGTCTTATAATGCTATGTTACATCTAATTTTTTAAGAAATTTGAAGTGGTCATGTAGTAACAATTTCAGTGTTGGTGAATTGATTGCTATAGAAATAGAGTTGACTTTGTGTTTCTCTAGTAACCTGCAATGCTGATGAAGTTATCAGTTAAAGAGTGCCTTGCGATGCTTTATTTTGAAACGTTTTGGGGGTTTTTCTACATAAGCAAGTATTCATTTAAAAATAGGGAGTTTATGCTGCCAGGCACCGAGCTCCCAGTCATCCAGCCTGCTGTGCTACTTTCCAGGTTCAGGGAGTGCAAGGTAAAGGGAGCCTGCCACCTGTCAGGGCAGTGGGGAGTGACCTGGGACACACCCTGGTCACCATACCACGAGGTGGCTGCCCTCTTGTCTTCTCCAAATCCAGTCAACCCTCACCAGAAGCAACTAAATCAGTGATTCAATGGCAGTTGCACAAGAATACAGAGGTGAGAAACAAGGAAGTCTCCAGAACAACGAACTTGAACATGTCAGATCCGTGGGGCACGGGACTTTAAGACTGTTTATAGAGATGAACTACCTCAGAAATAAAACCACTGAGATCTACAGCGATGAGAATAGAATTTCCCGTTCAGAGATGCCTTCAGCATGATCCTCCCACTTTAGGGGTCAGGAAAACCCTAAAGGACTCTCCCACCTTAGGGGTTGAGGAAAACCACAGAGATGGGCGGTGGTCCCATGTAGAACTGGACCAACCATCTGCCAGGTCCTATCTCGATCAAAAAATGGGTGCACAAACTTTGGCTGGGAGAAACGCTCCCAACACCAGCAACCAGAACTACAAAACAAAGAAGGAGCAAAATGTGACAGAAGATGGACCGGAGCAGCCGGCCAGAAAGGAGGAGGAGGCACTGAAAGAAGACAATCATGTGTGAACTGGTGACCAGGAGCAAAAAGACACTTGGAAAACTAGGCACAGGCCACTGTGTCCCAGGAAACCACATCCACACCAGACAAAAAGATATCGCTACAGGAAAGAAGAGGACGAACCTAAGGGACTAAAAATTAAACAATAAATGAAAGTGTAACAGTGTAAGAAAGAAGAGATGGAGAGACCATGGGGGAGGAACACCCAGCAGGTAAATATAAACAAAATTTATTCAATAAAAATATATTTTATTTAAAAAAATAAAAATAGGGAGTTTTTATTACTTTTATATTCTTTGTACTTTTCTTTTCTTAATTTTTGCTTGAATAGAACTTTATTTATCCTCTTTTTTTGTTTTAAATAGAACTTCTAGTGCTATACAAGTTAGGATAATGAAAATGGATATGTTATCTTTTTCCCTGTCAAAAGAAAAGCTTACAGTCTCTCACCATGAATTACGTTGATAGTTGTAGATTTTTATGAATGTTCTTTGTCAAGTAGAGGCAATTACCTTCTCAGTTTTTTTTTAATCATTTATAAATTTTTGGAATTTGTTAATGCTTTTTCCTCATCAGTGGATGTGATTTTTTTCTTTAAACTGCTAAAATGGTGATTTTTACTGATCGTTTTATAAATATTGACCAAACTGGGATAAACCCACTATTAAATATTAAGTTATTATTGAAATAAACTATTAAATAATCTAATTTAAATGATTGTTCTGTTCATGTAATGAATTATATTTCCTTTTTGAAAATTACTCAATATCATGATATACTGTCTTTTTCTATGTTATTCGGATTCATTTAGTTAATAATACTTCATTGAATGTAATTGTCCTCTTCTGTGTTTCCTCTTTTGAAAATTTATTAGATGTCAAATTTTGTTATTAAGGTTAAGTTGTCCTTATAAAGTGGGTAGGAAACTATTCCATGTGTTCCAATCTCAAGAAGAATTTGTATGTTTATGTGTTTGTTGCTACTACTTCTGATATATTTGGCAGATTAACTAGGGAGTATTTTTTAGCTTTAGTAATTTGTGCTATTCTAGAAACTTGCTATTTTATCTAGAATTTCATTTTTATTGCCTAGGGTCAATCATGATAGTTTGTATAGCTTTGCATATAGTCTATGGTATTAGTAGTGATTTCTTACTTTTAGTTTTGATTATTTTTATTTAAACTCTCTCTTAATGTAATAAGAGATTTATTAGTCACATTGCTTTTCCTAAAGTACTAACCTTTGACCTTGATAATATGTTATATTACCTATTCTCTGTTTGTTAATTTTGGCTCTTTACTGTGTTTTCCTTCAACTTTATAGACCCTAATTTGATTAGTATTACACTTTCTTGGCAAAGATTCTTAGAGTATATTTTCTCCCCTTCCTTCTTACTTAATAAACTAATATCAGCTAAAATTTTCCTAACACAGTTATGATATATCTTACACATTGGGAGAGGAAATGGTTTTATTCATATTGTATTCAGTGTTTTCTACTTTTCACTGAAATTCACTTTATGAAGCATTTTTATTTATTATTATTATTATTTTTAATTTCCAGGGAGTTGGACATTGCCAGGTTTTTGTTTTGTTTTTAATTTTTGTT
>PVHY01015263.1:0-36356 GCA_004024945.1 Uropsilus gracilis
GAGAGAGAGAGAGAGAGAGAGAGACTTAAGCACAGAGTGACCTTGCAGGCGCCACAGCCTGCACTGGCTCCTTCGCCCTGGAGCAGACCCCACGCCAAAGGCAGAGCTTTCCCCGCAGACTGCCCAGACCGCAGGGCACCTGCTGGGACCGAGAACGCAGGCCGATCAGCGCGCCGCAGCAGCGCCCAGCTCACAGGTCCTCTCGGCTGCAGAATTCCGCAGCTCCGAAAACCCAAGGCCACTCCGCAGGCCGTTACCCGAGAGAGCACGAGCCAGGGCGCGCTGGGGCCCAGGGCGAGTCCACCGGACGGCAGCCGCCGCCTCCGCAGCTATGCACCGCCTCGGCCAGCGCCCAGAGCGGGAGGAGGGGGAGGAGGTGGTGGTGAAGGAAGAAGAGGGGGATGAGGGGGAGGAGGAGAGGGATGAACAGGTGGTGAAGGAAGAGGAGCACGAGGAGGAAGAAGAGGGGGAGGGGGAGCAGGCAGAGGTGGTGGAGCAGAAGGAGAAGAAGAAAAGGAAGTTCAGGCGGAGGGGGAAGCTAGTGACAACGCTCGGGAGGATCAGCGATGAGGCCTTCTGGAAGGTTCTGGACTTGGGGGACGGGGACGATGACGACTTTGCCTTCCGTCCCCGCTTGACCAGCGTGGCCAGCCCCAGCCTCAGCCCCACGCCGCCGCTCAGCCCGAGGTCCAGCCTGAGCCTGACCGGGAGCCAGCCGTCCAGCCTCTCATCCAGCCCCTCGGGCCCCAGCTCCCACCAGAGCTCCGAGTGGAGCAGCTCTTCGCAGAAAAGTACAGCCGCCCCCTCCCTCCCGGCCCGGGGCTCCACAGCCTGAGCTCTGGGCACGTGCGCCGCAGCCCGTCTCTCAGCCCCTCTGCCGAAGGCCTTGAGATCTTGTTTCAGCTCTTCAAGCAGGCTCACATTAGGGTGTGGCTGAAGCTAGACCCTCGGGCAGTGCTGTCTGCAGCGCTCATGCTTACAAACACTTGTGCGAGCATGCACAATGTTCCAGGGTTGCCCCTGTTTCTCTGTCTTTTACACACACACACATACAACACACACACATACAACACACATACAACACACACACACACACACACACACTCCTCCCGGAGTGGTGACCACAGGGTACAGTGCTGCTAAATCCATCCTACAAACAACACATTTTGTATTTCATCTCTCTAACGAAATCACTCCACTGACTTGCTTAAAATAAAGGACAGAGCAGTTATTTGGAGCAGGAAACTCAACCTGCCAGTCATGACATTTAGGATCATTTTTTTCTTGGGGAGGTGTGTGTCTTGGGGGAGAAGGGGAGGCACTACTCCTTCTAAGCCATTTAGCCTCTACCCCTTGGCAATCAAAAAAAGTCTTCCCACCTTCCCACATGTCTCCCAATTGACCTTTTGAGAATTATTGATTTAGGAGTGCCCAAGTTTTTAATGTTTCATTCAACAGGTTTTCCTAAAATATTTCAGAGATTTAGGAAAGATGAGAGTGAAATATATTCAGATAGGTAAGAAAGTGCTTTTATTTTCATAGTATTGGTTTTTTTGTAGCTGATATTCTACCTTTTGGATAAACATGTAGGGAAAGTGAAGTCATCCTGGGTATTAACAGCTAATTTATTTGAAAGGATTTTTGTTTGTTTGCTTGTTTGTTTTTAAATCTGTTAGACACTTTGGAGGAGCTAGAAACGGTCTCTGTCATCTCCACTTTATACTTCCCTGTAGAGATTATGTGTCCACTTAGTAATATAACAAAATAGTAACCATCTGTCAGTATTTGCTTTTGTCATTCTAACAACATAGTTCCTTTGAACTCCTTCCATTTTGCTAGTATTTTGCTAGTCCATTTTTACTAGTATTCCATAGTGGGGCTATAGCACATTTTCATTTTCATATTGTATATTGATGCACATCCTAACTGATCCACATCCTAGGCTGATCCACATCCTAACTATTGTAGATAGTGTGACAATAAACATTTTATAGTGTATAGTTTTTTTGTGTTGCCAGTTTTATGTTCATTGTGTAGATGCCCACGAGTGGAATTACTAGGCAATATGATATTTGAAATTTTAGTTTTTAAGATAAATCCAGATTACTTTTATAATGTACAGTTTACATTCCCAATGTTGCGATAAAGTTTCTTTCTCCACATTTTTCCACCACTCGTTGGAAGTCCTTTTGGTATGTACCTTTCTTATGGGTGTGAGAGGGCATTCCATTGTGATTTTTAACTTGCATCTCAATGGAAAGCAATAATGAACATTTTGTCATTATCATTTTGTCATTTGAACTTCTAGATATTCTCTTCTGTGAATTCAATGTTAGGTCTGTTTTTTTTATTAATTGATTATGTGTTTTTCTGTGAGTTTGTCTATGGCCAAACCACCCAGAATGTGCTGAATCCCATCTGAATTCTATGAGCTCTTCATATATCTTGAATAAGTAAACTATGTTGTGTATTTTCTCTTATTCAGTAGACTGTCTTTTGAATCTTATATTTTCATTTGCTGTGTAATAAGTTGCATTATTTAGTATAGTGTAATAACTATATTAGTTTGAAGTAACACCAATTGTTTGTTTTTGCTAATTTCTCTTGCCCTTCAGGCCAGTCTATAAAAATATCTTTATTTTTGATGTCATAGAACAGATTACCAATATTTTATTCAGTATATTTCAGTGTTGCCAGTTTTATATTTACATCTTTAATGACCCATTTTGGAATTTATTTGTGTGTATGAAGTTTGAAAGTGATCCAGTTCATACTTTTATGTGTGACCTTCCAGTTTTTCCAGAACTACTCATTTCAGAGACTCTCCTTTATAACTCTCATTACAGAGACTCTCCTAATAACTCTTTTTTAGTAGCTGTGTAATATTCTACTGAGCATTTTTTTCACAATTTTTTTAGCCAGTTTTGTGTTGATGGGTATAAAAGGTTGGTTCTGTGATATGATAACTGTGGAAAGTACAGCTATGAATAAGTCATTCTGTGCTATTTCATCCTGCTTCAGTCTTGGGTGATTGTAGAATTTAAAATTTTTCCATTTCTTCTAGGTTTTCCAGTTTGTTTGCATGGAAAGATTTCCAGTGGGTCATTATGATTCTTGTGTTTTTGAGATATCTGTTGTAATTTCACCTCTTTCATTTCTGATTCTATTTATTTGAATTTTCTCTTATTTTGCTAAGGGCTTGCTGATTTTGTTAATTTTTTCAAGCAACCAGTTACTGGCTTCACTGATCTTTTGGACTGTCTTTCTACTTTCTGTTTCTTTTATTTTTGCTCTAGTTTTTACTATTTTCTTTATTATTTTTGCTCTAGTTTTTATTATTTTTATTATGTTTTTTTTTTACTTGTTTGTTCTTTTTCTGTTCAGCTATAGAATTAGATTGCTTATTTGATATTTTTCATATTGGCATGTATTGCTAACAGCTTTCCTTGCAATATTACTTTTAGAGTATCCCACAGGATATAGTACCGTGTCTCTCTACTTTTAATTTCCTCTTTGATTTCCTTTTGACCCAGGAGTTGTTCAGGAATATTTTGTTTGGTTTGTATACATTTTGGTTTGTCCTCGGATTCTTTTGTGGCTGATTTCTAGATTCATGCCATTTTTATCTGAGATGTTTGGTATAATTTCTAGTATCATATGTTTTCTTGGACATGTTTTGTGTTCCAGCATATGATCTATTCTTGAGAATGTTCCAAATGCACTTAAAGAGATTTATCTGTTTCTTTTGGCATGAAAAGCTCTATAAATGCCAATTAATGACAGCTAGTTCAACACTTCACTTTAGGCCTTTATTATGTTATCCTGTTGTTGTTGTTGTTGTTGTATTAATAGCTTCCCTTGCAGTATTGCTTTTAGAATATCCCACAGGATGTAGTACCATGTCTCTCCACTTTTTAATTTCCTCTTTGATTTCCTTTTGACCCAGAAATTATTCAGAAACAACAACAAAAAGGAGTTGTTCAGGAAGGATCTATCTCTTCATATCAGTATTGTGTTAATGTCACTGATAACAATATAACAATATATTTTTGTCAATATATTATTTTAGATCTGTTAATAGTTGTTTTATATAATTCATTGTCACTTTAATAAGTACATAAGTATCAATGATAGTTATATCTTTGTGATGAATTGTTCCCTTGATCATTATGTAGTGTTCATCTTTATCCCCAATTACCTGTTTTAGTTGAAAGCTTATTTTATCATATATGAGAATAGTAGTTCCTGCTTTTCTCTCTGAGATATTGCCTTGAAGTACCTTGCTCCAACATTTCACTTAAAGTTTGTCTGCTTGCTTTAAATGAGCTTCTTGTAAACAGAGATAGTGGAAACTTTTTACTGCAGTTCATTGGTCCATGTCTTTTAATTAGTGAGTTCAAGTCAGTCATCTTGGAGTGATTATTGCTATATGGTGTTTATTAACTGTTATTCTATTTTTAAATCTTCCTTTTATTTCTTTTTCCATTTGTTTCTCTAGTTTTTTGTTGGATTCCTTTCATGGTGATTCAGCTTCTTCATTTCTTTTCTGTGTGTCTCTAGTCTAAAGTTTAGTTAGGGATTATACTAAACTAAACATGTCTAAAAGCCTCTTCAGAGCTGGTGTGGCCTCCCTGACATTTAGCTATAAAGTTTCTATCCTTTTCTTCCTCTTCTTAAGTGTTTTGTTGTTAACACATAATATTCTAGTTCATGCTTCAGACAATACGTCACTTTGCTCAGAGCTTTGTGTTTTATTTATTTATTTTTTTTAGAATTCCTTTTAGCATTTCTTCTAGGACAGATCTGGTTTCTATAAACTCCATTATCTTCTGTATATCTGGAAAAACCTTATTTCACCTTATTTGAATGATAATTTTGCAGGATAGGGTATTCTTGACTTGCAGTTTTTATCTCTTGGAATTGTTAACACTATACTCCACTATGTGCAATGTGACTCCTTTCTCAATAATGTTCTTTTCCTTGTATGTCTGTAAAAATTTTTCCTTATCTCTGATTTTTGATAATTTAACAAGAATGTGTCTTGGTGTACGTCTTTTTTTTGAAAGTTGGGTGTTCTTTCTGTTTCCTGGACATCCAAGTTTCTTTCACTCCTTAGGCTTAGGAAAATTTCCTTGAATAGGGTCTGTGCTCCCTTCACTGTCCCCTCCCCTTCCAAAATGCCAGTTGTCCTATATTCCCTCTTATAATTGAGTATATTTTTCTCATTTTTCCTAAGTCCTTTTTTCTCCTTTCCTATCTGGGTGATTTGAGTTTTCTACTTCTGAAATTTTTACTTTTGTCAATTTAATACTATTGAAAACAATTGCTATATTTATATTTATTTCATTTAATGTTCTTTTACCATCTTCAATTTATTTGTTGAAGAAATTTTCTTGTTCCTGGATCTCCTTTCTAAGATCTTGTGCCTGCTTTCCTGTCTTTGACTGACCTTCCTTTACCTCATTTAACATTATATATTTTATTTAACATCTTGTCTGATGTAGCATTTGTTTCTATATTACATGTAGACAAGTTCCTCTGGTGGAATTTGCTTAGCCACATGTGATAGTAGATGGTTGCCTGTTCTGCAGGCTGGGGTATCTCCTTTCCTGGCCATCTCCGTCCTCTCCTTTGCCTCCTCCCTCTCCTTCCCTGCAGCAAGCCACCTACTCATAGTGCAAATTAACAATGGGAAAGTACTAGGGTTCTGTCAGGGATATTCCGAATCTTCAGTTGAACAAATTTTTTTTTATAGTTGTGTTTAGGGGAGAAGGTGATCCCACTCTTTCTACTCTGCCGTGATGTGGGTAGAGTCATAACTGTATTTTGAAATTTGGTTACAGTATTTCTAATTATAACTATCTCATATTTTCTTAGTCTTTATTCTGTTCATGTTTTATATCATACATAGTATTTTTGAATTCCAAAAGAATTGTTACGACTACTACTTTGAAATCCTCTTCAGACATAATCCTCACATAAATTGGACTGAGACTTTTCATAGGTATTTAGAGTTTTTTTTCATTTTCTCTAGAAAAACAAGGTTTTTTTTTTAATTCTCATTTTTAGTTTCTATTTTCTTTTTTAGTTTCTGTGAGTTGTATTAGAATAGGGTCAAGCTTTTGTACTGGTTTTGTACCTTTTGATTGGATATTCTAGCTCAAGCCAATCATCATCACTCTGATCCCTGCCCCTACAGCTATCTGATAGTGCTTCCTCCGTCCTGGGTGCCAGGGCTCTGTGTATCTCCCATCCAGCACAGTGCTAAGTTTCCAAAGTCCTTCACGTTGATATCTGCCTCTGAGTCAACAAGTAGAGGATTCCACATAGCATCCATTCCTCACTCTCATGGGTTATACCTCCCCAGTATCACTGTAAACACAAATCAATTAATGTCTCCCTCCCCTTTCCTCTAGAGCATTGCTCCTGATGTGTACTGTAGTTGTCTATTTCTCTGTCAGAGGTTATTAGCTTTATCCACTGCAGTTTAGATGTGCTTATATGGAAGAGCAACCCTAGTGTCTATATGCCACCATCTCGAGAGACTGTATTTTTAATTCAAGTTTATATTAAATATATGTGCATGTTTCAAATATTAAAGTATTCAGAGGTACAAAATTAAAATTTTCAATGCCTTTTTCTATCTGCTGTTCCGCTCAACAGAGTTAACATGCTGCTAAGTTTGCTTCTAGTGTAATTCTAAGTAGCATATTTCATTCTTTATCAATTTTTGTATTACTAATTTTCCATTGTGAAACATGAGGAATGAAATTTACCATATTCTTCCACTCTTCAGTTTTAATACTTACATTTAGTTTTTCTAACATTCAGGTCTTCAAAATATTTAAACTTCTATGCCTTGATCTATTGCTTATAGTGATCATACATTTATTCTATAATAAAAATAACACATTAATGCACTTCTACATCCTCTGTCCTTTCATCTCCCAATTAGCAGCAAATTTTATGTTACATAATAAACAGTATTTAAATACATAATATATACATGTAAAATTTTTATTTTACCAAGTTCTATTATGTTTCATAGTTAAAGTTAACTCTGAGTGTTTTAGGTGCTGTTTGGTGTCTATGGGGAATAGGCAATCTAGAATAACCCACTACTGCTAGAGCTATGGACATTTTACTATATTTGGAGCTCTTTTTATATTTTATTCCTGAATAGAATGCCAATTTTCCCTTTCTCTGCCAAGCCTACTGAGATACTACATAATTCTCTTTCAGGCTTGTCTCCCCAAGTAGTCTGACCACTCTCTTCAGAAAGCAATTCTTGGGTTTCTTTTGAAAGTAGAGTAACTGCTATCCACTGTTTTGTATAAGAGAGTACAGACTACCCTGCCAGCTCACCCAGATCCATTCCTGGACCTGGAATGGATTCCTGGACCTAGTGACTGTCCCCAGATTCTCCTCACTCCATTTATTGAGTCTGAGCTAAGAGCTCAGAGGTGTCCTTCAAAAGACCTTCGCTGACCTTCATTGTCTTGAGTTGTGTTCTTCTGCATTCTGATTTTCCATAAATCTGAGGGAACTAATTTTTTTTATTTCAAAGATCTCATCAATTTTACTCATCTACTGATGACACCTGTCTTGTTTTCCAAGGCTGTTTTTTGTTCACCTGACTGTTCAGTATTTCAGAAAAATCTTGAAAATGAAGGGAGAGAAAGTTGTTTGCTCGGCTACTATAGACCTGGTATTCCTGTTTTACAGGAACCTCTCCAGGACAAAGCACTTAATTTCACATTATAAATCTTCCTTTTTTAATATTTCACATTTTTGGTAAATTTGCCAAGATTATGTTTTTAAGGAAATCTGTCCTAACAAGTCATAAAATCATGACCACTATCGGCTCAATTTCTCTTTTCAACTGTCATACATACTATTATACTGATTGGACTTGGGGCAAACACTAAGAGACAGATGTTTGTGGAGAAATAATTTTTAAGTCAAGCAGATCTGGGCCCATCTGCCTCTGCTAACCACGGTGTTTGAGAGGTTCCCTACACCCTCAGTTTCCTTGCCTACAAAAATGATATTAATAACTGCCTTGATTGTTTTTCATAAAGATAAATGAAATAAGTGAGGAAACCAATTACTATGGGTATGCTACGTAGTAACTTCCTGGTTTGTTTTGTTACAATCTGTCATCTCCCATCTTAATAAAAAATTTCAGAAGCAATCTTTAGTCTAGGAAAAGCACAGAGATCTAAGTGAATAATATATTGATTTTTGTTAACTATCCAGTTGGGGGGAAAAAACCAATATGACTAGGGATTGCTCTTTGAGGTCCTTTATTCTTGGTGTCTCTGACTTGTTTCTCTGGGAAACAGATAAACAGGATTCCCTCAGAGATTTGTGCAGGTGGCTTCAGCAGAGTAGTTCTCTGCATATTACAGGATGAAAACATCAACTGATGCAATGTGCCGCAAAGTGAAGCAGCTAAATGGGAAGGTAGACACATGAGAGAACTGAAAAAGGAAGAAAAGGAAAAGTGACAATCCTAAAATTCATGAAGTACTTGAAAATTTTTTGTTTCATAATCTTAGAAGGTTCCAGTATATTAAAAAAAAATTGAAGCAAAGGAATTTGAGAGACAATAGTTGTCATTTGCTTATTACCAATAAGAGTCACTTTAACTAACAAATTTAGTAGTTAATAAAATTCCTGACTTTCTATCAGGTCAGTTATGGCTCAATTTATAAAATAATTCACAGAAAGAATATAGATTATTTAATTACAATCTATATCAATCCAGCCCTTAAAAAGTAAGGTTTGAGTTAGTTGAAACTAAAGTAAATGTTTAAACAAATATCATCACTTCTGCCACCAATAGCTACATTACAGATATCATGGAAGTAATTTATTCCCAAAGGGAAATTGATATTGGAAGCCTCAGAGTTAGAAAGGAGTACTTTCTAGAGAACAGGTACACAAACTTAGTGGTTTGACCTTACCAAACAGATAAGAAAAAAAGAAAATTCTTCAAAAGAACTTAATTCAAAGAAAATAGAAATCAGGGTCTTCTGTGTACATGTGTTATTTGTATTAAATGTACTGTATCTAGACTGTTAACACAATATATAGGTATTCTCATAAGCAACATTTTATTCAAATTTCAGTATGATATATCAACATTTTCCTGCCAGAATTCCAGCATCAGTACAAACAGATGAAAGTTGGCTTCAAGAATTATACCAAAAAAACCAGTGGGGTGAGTAATTTGATTCTTAGCTTTTGCTCATTGTGACCATCAGTTGGAAAGGAAACAGGTGTGTAAGCAGCACATAGAGGCACGTTTGAATCCCAGATCCAACACAAAATAACAATGATTACTGAACTAATTACTTAAACTCACTCCATTTGTTTCTCCATTTGTTGCAAATAATACCTTGTCATATGAGACCAAATATTTCAATCCTTGACATTCAGTCTTTAATAAATGATAATATTTATACTCACATCAAGAAATAATCTGCCTTTATATTTTAATACATATCTATTGGTTTTATCCAAGAAGGGACATGCTGTTTTTTCAAATGTCAATCCATTAAGAAATATATATTGTAAAAAATCAAAATTGTAACTAGTCTCAGGATATTCCTCAGAAGTAATCATTATGAATAACTTTCCGTTGTCACTATTATGGTTTGTTATATAGTTCTTTGTAGTTGTTTTCTGAGCACCTACCATAGGTCAAGCCCTTTTCTAAGGATATGCAATTTATAAATCAAACCCTTGCCTAAATGATCTTCTGTTTAAGTGTGGGAAATGGAGGTGATGAGAAGCACAAATTAATATATAATACAATCATTGCTGTACTAAGCGCTAAGGAGGAAAGAGGTGGGAAGTGTCGGGCAGGATAGGTTCAGACTTATACAAGGTGGCCAGTGAACCCTTCGCAGGGAACCTGATGCCTCTGAGCAGACATTTCAAGGGAGAGAGTGAGAGCCCTCATCTCTGGAGAGATTCTGCGACACAGGACACCTCCTTCTGGAACGAGCAGGCAGACAGAATGGCTGCAGTGGAGTAAATGAAAAGGTTGAATCAGAGACAAGGAGGAACAGTCTTTTTTACTGAGAATGAAGTGGAAAGGGAGGGTTTCCCCAGGTGAATAACAATCTTAAAAGATTGTTTTAAGATAAAAGAAGGCATCAATTACTCTCAATTTAATATATATATATAGTCAATATCATGTTGATGGCATTTTTCAATAGAAGGGCAGCTGATTGTTTGGTTTTGCTTTGCAGTGTTAAAAGATAAACTGGGGCATTTCAAATTTTCAGAAATATATTTGCACAGACATGGACTGATATTGTGCAGTGCCAGAATGGAATTGTCTAAGATCTTCTACAGCAGAGAATTAGAAGACAGTTTTTTTTGTAGAATAGACATGGGTCTTTTCTGGCTTTACTTTTTGCATTGGGGGGGGGGGATCTGGTTGATTGGTTGTGATTGGTTGTTCTCAATCTTGAGGTATTTGCAGAAATTGACTGGCTTAGGTTTGTGGTTTTTTTGTTTGTTTGTTTGTTTGTTTTTTGAGACTAGGTCTTGCTATTTTTGCCCGTGGAACCGCAGGCTCTCGTTGCCCGGGGTACCACGAACTCAAGCAACCCCCAGCCTCAGCTTCCCAGGTAGCTGGGATTACAGGCGCGCACCACCACGCCCAGCTATTTTTTTTGGAACTAGGTCTCACTACGGGCCCCAGGCGGGACTCGAACCGCGATCCCTAGTCCCGGCCGCTCCATAGGCTGAAGCTTACAAGCACGAGCCACCGTGCCCAGCCTTGGCTTAGGTTTTTATTTACTTATGTGTTTTACACATTTAGAGTTAGCTCATCTGATGATCACCACTTGAGATCTTTACTACAGAAACCTAGTGTAGTTCTCACCACCCCCCTCCTCAGGACTTCTTTTATAGTTGTTTTTATCCCCTGTAAACCTCATGCAGCTCATAGTTTATTCCTAAGTAATTTACAGTTTTTTTTTTTTTATTGATGTAACACTTGGACTCCCTTTCCTGTTATGTTTTCTAGTAGCTATTCTCAATATACAGGAGAAACTACTGATTCTGATGTGTTACTCTTATATCAGACCTCTGTTGAACTGTCTTATTTTTTCTAATGCTTTTTCAGTTGAACTTCTAATAAACAACATTTCCTGTGGATAATGACATTTTAGCACTCCTTTATTTTTCTCCTTAGTGTATCAGGGATCTTTCCATACAGAAAAGATCTAATACTTTGAAACAATAGTGTACTGTTCCTTTATTCAAAGTTATTGTGACTTATAAGTTGCATTGGTTTCGTTTTGTTTTGAACTCAACAAATAATACCTTCATGACAATCTTTATGCATTCACTTTTTATACCTGTGCTGGTATTTCTGTTTGGCAACATACCTAAAATATCTCTTTTTTTTTTTCAGGCAACCTCTATAGGAAATATGTCCCCTCTTGGAACCTTTCTTTCTCTTACAGCACTTTTTGTCTTTCCTTCTGGGAAAAGGGGTCAGTCCCTTCCTTCACCACTGTCCCTTTAAAGGTTGTTCTGATGGGTTTTCATCATTACAATCTGATCTGCTAAATCTTCAAGCATTTACTCAAGGCTATTGATATGTTAATGGCCATCTACCCCATTTCCAGTACTGTAATGGAGTAACCCCATTAATTTATTTCACTGTCTTGACCTGGAGCTGCTTCCACCCCCACCCCAATACTTCCACTGAAAAAGTATTTTACAGATGAACAGATATGGAGTTGACAGAATAGTTCTTTTTTAGAAAGCAGCATACAAAATTGCTGGAAAGCATGATCACGATCATCTAAATATGCATTAGTATTTCTAGGTCTAGAAAGGTACAACAAACTATTTAAAATATGATATATTTGTGATGACATGTTAGTGGTGAGTTTTCTCTGTTTCCAGTTGATAAAAGGTTATTTGTAAAAGACAAAAAATTAAAAGATAAATACAAAATTTCTAAGAGATTGTTTTTATATATTAAACTTCATAACTACATTGTCAGGAGTGATGACAAATGTGTATTCACTCTACAGGGAAGACAACATCCTCTGTAACACAAGACGATAATGCTGAAAATCTGGCTTCTAAGTTAAGAGGTAAATGGAGTGATATGGCATGATTCCCACTGCTGGCAAAGGCAAAGTACCATTAAGGAACTAACCTTAACTCAGATGAAGCTGAGACAAGCCCTCTGGTGAGAATAGTTGCAGGAAGGTGAGGAAAAGACTAGGACTTCGGGGCCATTTAAGCAGTGTGTATATGAGACAGTGATCTCAAACTTGAAAAAGTGGATACTACACAAACATTTTACACTTTCCTGATAAAGCTATCATTTTCTCTTCAGAAAAATGGGTAATTAATCCAGAAGACCCTAAACTGAATATTCTATGTGAGCTGGAGGTGAGAAATGTTTATCTTTCCAATTAGTATACTACATTCAAGGTAAAAATCATTTTCATCTGATCTTCAATTTTGTCTCCCTTTCCCTTTCTCTCTCTCTTACTTTAGTTTAAAGAAGACTACATAACTCTGTTTGAACCTGCTCTGAGAACATTACCCAGCGTTGGGCCACCATCCATTCTGGCATACAAACAAGAGAGTCCCAATTTAAGCATTACATTAAAGGTAATTTGAATGCATATTCTTTTTTTATTATGTAAAAAGCTAGGTCATTTTTGTCACAAAAGATATTGAACTTAAAAAAAAAAGACAAAGACCTCCTTTACTAGAATAATGCTAGAATAAAAAATGTTCTAGAATATATTGTTTCCTAGGTCTCCTGTAGCAAAGCAACACAAAGTGGGTAGCTTAATACCACAAGAACATGCCATTTCACAGTTCTGGAGAGTGGAAGCCCAAAACAAAAGTGTTAGCAAGTTCACTAACACAAGCCAAAGAGTCCTCTTCGCCTCTTCCTAGCTTCATCAATCCTTGGTGCTCTGACATGGAATGTTGGCAGCTACAACACTCTGATCTCTGCCTGAGCTGTCCTACCATTCTTTGTCTAAATGTCCCTCTTCTCTAAGGTTACCAGCCATATTAGTTTGGGGTCCACCCTAATGATCACATTTTAACTTGATTACATATGCAATTATCCCATTTCTAAATAAGGCCATATTAATAGGCACCAGACTGGATTTCACTATGTTTTGAGGGAACACAGTTCAGCCCATGACAGTGAGCATGAAATCTGGAAGCATGAGTGAACATTTCTCATATTTAATTACCTTTTTCTTTTTTTTTTTTTTTTGAGACTAAGCCTCGCTATTTTTGCCCGTGGAACTGCAGGCTCACGTTGCCTGTGGTACCACGGACTCAAGCAATCTCCAGTCTCTGTTTCCCAGGTAGCTAGGATTACAGGCATGCACCACCATGCCCAGCTACTTTTTGGGACTAGGTCTAGCTGAGTTGCCCCAGGCAGGACTCGAACCACGATCCCCAGACCCCGCCACAACTCCATAAGCTGTCACTTAGAAGCACGTGCCACTGTGCCCGCTTCATATTAATTATCTTTAGTGACTATTCAATGCTTATGCTTAATGAACAAGTGAGAGTTCACCTTTCTAATTCCAACAGGCTGGTACAGTACCAGTGGCGTCAGTCAACTGATTGGAGCTCACTGACATGATTTTTTCCACACCTGATCAATATGACCTCATTTCATGCCCCAGCTAAAGGGTCAAAGGGAGGAGTCCACCACTAGAAGCCTTGTGTCAGCAGGTTCTAGATGCTCTGGCATTATCAGCCCTATGTCTGCCCTGCTCTGTCACATGGTAGCCGTCCTCTCTATGGCCAGACTTCAGTCCCCAAGCTCTCAGCTGTCAGCAATGTGCAGGTGACCTCATAGCCTAAGGTTGTTGAACCTGAAAGCAGCACCAAGGAAATGAGAACTCCACTGCTGGCAAGAAGCAGGTGTATCAGCACCAGCACTGACTTGATGGATTCACATCCCAAGACTGAGTATGTCTAACAGGAAGTTAAGGGTTGACACACTTTACATGCTCTGGTGTTCCAAGTGGGCTGTCATTGGTAATAGTTCCTGATGTGGCAAAGACAGAATGAGGAAGATTCCAGAAGAGCCAGGCGTGGTACCATGTGCCTTTAATCCCAGTCTAGGGAGGCCGAGACAAGGAATCACTTGAGTTAGCGGGTTCGAGACCCACCTGGGGCAACATAGCAAAACCTAGTCTCAAAAAAATATCTGGGCATGGCAGCATATGCCTGTAATCCCAGCTACCTGGGAGGCTGAGGATGAGGATCACTTGAGTTCATGGTACCCCAGGCAACGTGAGTCTGTGGTTCCCTGGGCAACATAGTGAGACCTAACCTCAAAAAAAAGAAAAAAAAAAACAGATTCCAGGAGAAACTGGGGCTGCATACCAGTAAACTGAATCAGTCAGTCATGGTTTATTTATCTAGACCCTGAGGCTGTATTTCTCAGTTATTAGGCGTCAGCATATTTTACGTTATCATGCTTCACCTGGTCATCATGCTTCAAACCCACAGTGGCCATTTGCTGGTTCCAGATATTGGTTCCCATGGCAATTACAGATGCCCTGGTGATGTTCATGATCCGATCTGTGAATAAAGGTGTGGGTTTTCCCTTAAGTCTTGTACTGAGCTCAGCTGATCCAGCACCCTCGAACCTTTGCAGCTTCAGAGCACTCACATGGCCACATCAACCCTGAACTCCACAGTTCCTTTTTGCTTCCCCTGATGTTCACCTCCCCTCCCATATTACCTTCCCAGCACAGACTGGATAGTTCAGAGTCCCAGTTTAGACCTTTCTTTGAGCAAGAAAGCTACTTTAGAAAGTAATGTAGACTTTTTCTTACCTCTCAGTTGTTGACTTTACAGTAGCTCATTTGCATCAAGTCAGGTATGTTTTATCTTTTATCTCTTTGCCTCTGTTATATGCTGCATGTGCCCTCTCCCACAGGGACTTTGATATCAAAAGAAAAGTCATTTCACAATTTTCTTCACGAAGGACATGTCCCAGGGATTTGCACGCCTGGTGGGCGTACCTTGGGCTCTAATGAACTGTGCCTGACAGAGACCCTACAAACCCCAGCTCCTCAGTCTTTGTGAAGATGGGATCTATCATTACTGAAATAACAGAGCTTACTGGCTTATCACCCTCTGGTAGAGGAGCTCAGGCACCTGAAAGCTCCCCACTGTTTCTGGGTGGCCCCAGGGTATTTGGAAGTCCTCAAGCAAGTTCGCTTACCTCCCACCACCCTGGGTCCTATGAGACATTGCTGCCCTGCACAGAACGCTGACTCTTGCTGCTCACAGAGACTCTGGACTGCCTCTGTCTGAGTCCTTTCCATTTCCCTCACCTCTTTCTGAAGGAAGAAGAGGAAGAACTACCGCTCAAGTGTGAATTTTGTGGAAGTGATTTAAGAACATTTTTTTCCAATGTGGATTTTTATTTTAACTACAATAGCTCTGAATCAATAGAACATGTAAGTTTTAAAGTAAGACTATATGTTTATTTTTTTTATTACGATAAAAAGAATAAAAGAATGGCAATGCAGGGGCAAGTTGCAGGAGAAAATACTATACATGCTTATTTTTAAATATATATATTATATATGTTTAAATATATATATTATATATGTTTAAAAATAAACATATATGTTTAAAAATAAACATATATAATATATACAGTATAAATACACATTTATAGTATATATATAAACTATATGTTTAAAGATAAACATATAGTATATATAGTATACATAAACATTTATAGTATATATAAACTATATATATATTTAAAAATAAGCATATATAGTATTTTCTCCTGCAACTTGCCCCTGAATTGCCATTCTTTTCTTCTTTTTATTACAATTCTTATTTTATAATTTTCATGGAATATTGGTCATGTTTGTATGGTTGTTGTTTCCCTTAGGTATGAATCTTTCCTGCATATTATACTCCTATTCCTCCACCCTACTTCCCCCTTTCCTCCTTCCCCCCTCCAGTCACTCCAACTCTTCACACTGCAAGTCATTGGTATATGTTTGGCCCATTGGACTTTTTTTTTTAGAACTATGTCTTGTTTTCCTGGGTGCTAACTTGCACTCCTAGACAGCAATAGACCAGGCTGCTTGGATCTCCAGGAGTAACTGAGGTGGGTAGTCAGGTCAAACACATCAGGAACCTCTTGTCAGGCAAACATGTGGTGTAGTTCTCCAGGATCCATTCTGGTATCTGTCACATGGTGCTGCTGTGTGCCATATTGCTCTGTATCTTGGTTTCTGACATCTTGAGAGCCCAACTCTTAGCCACTGGAGGTGGAGGCATTCCTTGCTGGGGCAGACTTCCCCAGATGGTTGGTCCAACTCCTCTGCTCTCTTGTGCTAGCAGTTCTGCCATGGCACCACAGCAACATCTCTGTGACTCTTTCTTCCCCCATTGATTGGTAAAGGAGGGAGCCTCACTTATGTTGTACAAAACTCTGGACAAGAGGCTTGGTTCCCAGCCCTGGAGACAATACAAGAAGAAGTTTGTGACAGGTCACCACAATCACTGGTCTCACATTCTTGTTTCAGTGGTTCTGACACACTGCTTATCCTCCCCAGGTGGTGAGTATATTCAAGGCCATTAATTGCTTCCCTTCCTCTCCATTTTATATATATATATATATTATTATATATATTATTATATTATATTATATATTATATATATATATATATGGAGAGATTAGTATTTTCATTCCTAGTGCAGGTTTGATTGAGATTGGAGTAAACCAGAGGGGGGCTCCCTACCCCAACCCTTGCCCCAGCAGAGGTGCACAGCCCCTACCCCTAGCCCACATGGAGGCAGAGGCCACCTCCTCCACCCTGAAACTCCTGGGCCTGAGACCCCTGGACCTGAATCTCTGAGACACTGAAACCCCAGTGGCATAGAATTTATCATACCCCCCCTCCCAACCTTGCCAGCAGCATAGGCTGAGGTAGGGGTGTGTTGGAGGTTCTCTCCAAGAGCCTGAATCATCAGAAAAGACTACATTGCCATTCTTAAAAGAGATATATATGTCTTAGTCACTGAGGACAAGCACAAGCAAATCATAACTAAAATGAGATACCATTTTACACCCACTAGTAGGGTGCTAATCAAAAGGCAGATAATAACAAGTGTTGGCAAGGATGTAGTGAAACTGGAACACACATACATAGTCAGAAGGGAATATAAAATGGTGCATCTGCTTTGGGAAGTAGTTTGGTAGTTTATCAAAAAGTTGAATACAGAGTTACCATATAAGCTGGGAATTTCATTCTTAGGTATATACCCAAGAGAATTGGTAACATATGTCTACACAAAAACTGGTACACAGAGTAAGGTTTGGGGTGGGGGAGAGGGGACATTCCCAATGGTACCAACAGCCATGCAGGTGGAACGAATGTGTATGATGCTAAAAGTAAATAATTAACCATAAAAAAGTTTTTTAAAAACCTGGTACAAAAATGTTCGCAGCAACATAATTCATAATGGCCAAAAAGTAAAAAAAAAAGTCCAAATTTCCAACAACTGACAGATAAATGTATATATACAATGAAATATTATTCAACTATAAAAAAGAAATGTACTTATAATGCTAAAATATAGATGAACCCTGACATCAGTAGCTAAGTGACACAAGTCTGTCACAAAGTACCACATGTAATAATTCCATTTATGTAAACTGTACAGTATAGACAAATCTACAGAGACAGAAAAAAGCAATTGCCAGGTGCTGAAAGTAGAGAAGGTTAGGGAGTAATGGGCATAGGCTTCATGTTCTAAAATTGATTGTGGTGATGATTGCACAATTCTGTGAATATTCTAAACAGCGATGAATTATACACTTTAAATTGATGAATTTTATGGTGCATGAATTATACCTTAATAAAGCAAAAAATTATTATGACAGATCTTTAAAAATCCCATTTACATTTTCTGGTTTTCCCCCTCTGTTTCCCCTCCAATTATCTTCATCAAAACTCATGAGATGAAAATTACCTCTTCATTTTTTTTAGGTTGCTTGTTGTAGTTATTTCCAAAATCTGATTGACTATATCTATGAGGAAAAACAAAGTACTCAAAGGTCTAAATCTGAATTAATCTGTATTGATCCTCATGCAGCCCATGGTAATGAAACTGACAGACTCAAAGCAAAAGAAAAGGCCCTTCAAAGGTAATATGAGCAATGTATATCAAAACTCAAATAGTTTCAATGAGAAAATGTTTTATAAATGTGTCTCAAAAATATAATTTTGAAAATGTTTTCTGAAGTGAAGAAATAAAAATTGTTTAAAACAAGCTGTCATTTATGGTGGATGTTATAAAATGCAGGAACTCAGTGATCTTACTTATTGTGAAAGGAGAAATTTGCCAATCCCAAATCCTCAAAGCAATTCAGAATTTCCTATGTTATAGAAATCTATCCACCACGCAAAATAGAGACTGATATACAGTGATTAAATACTGGATTTATAGTGATTAAATACTGGGTTTACAGGTAGTAACAGATATACTCTGGTTTCTCTTCAGAGCGTGTAAATCTTTCGTCTTTTATAGGTAGTAACAGATAAAAATAAGAAGTGATGGCATTTAAGCAGTTAAATTTTGTACTAAACTTTAAAATATTTCTGATTTATGCATCATATTTTTCATTTTGTAGAAAACAGGAGCGACAGATGGCTAAGCATTTTTCAGTAATAAGAAATGAACCAACTGCTAATGTACCTGAGGAAGGTAAGTGTGTCAGCACTGATATTCTAGATCACGAGCTAAAAGCAGTGTGTCTTTACAATAATATTTAAACTTCATTTTAGTCAATGCTGTTAAAATGAGTCAGAAGCTCTGACATTTCACTTATTTGACTTTTGGAATGTCTCATCTTCATATCATTGTTATTGAGTTAAATAAATCAGCAACATCTTTCACAGCTGCAAAGAGCTTTTAAGTTTTGTTTTTATTTTTTTTTAAGTACATATCCCATGTTGTTACAAACTGGGATTTGGAAAACCTATCCCAAAAATATCAGATTATTTTCTTCATGTATCACTCCTGTCATTCAGTTAGTCAGTATAGCTACAGTACTGGTACAGTTAAAGAAGCATTGATTTTAGAATCAGGAGCAATAGACTTATAGCCTTGTTTTTCTCCTATTGATTGTCTGATTTGGGGAAAATTACTAAATCTGAGCATCACATTCCCTGTCTATCACTCAGAGTTAGTTATTTAAAACATATTTAGAGAAGATGTGTGTGTGTGTGTGTGTGTGTGTGTGTAGCTAAGTTCCATTTTCTGCTATGGGTAGAAAATTCCAATTAATAAAAATTTTTTTTCCCTTTAATAAAGGGTTAGTATCAATTTTTAACAAAAGAAAGCTCTTGATTAATTTAACGAAGGTTTTTATTTTTCTTCTATTAAAAAATGTCTGACATATCAATACATTTGTAATAGGGTATGAAATTTCATGAGATCAGATGCTTTGAAAAATCTTATATGTACTTTCATATGATTCCTTCCTCAGTTGATTTAAAGCACTTTAAAACAATTTCTTATCAACATTCTGTGAATATTCCAGTAAAAGAGAAAGTTGATGATGAACTGCTTGATCTTCAATTAGAAAAAAGAAACATATCCATTATCTGTTGTGATTCTAGAATAGCATGTGGAAAGGTAATCAGCCTGCAATTCACTTTTTCTTGATAGTTTTTAAAAAATCACTTTAGGCTAAAATTATAAAAAATGTCATGTTGAATATGACAGCCTAGTTCACGGCACATTTAATCATTTAATATTTGTTAAAAAGAGTTGGTACAGACTTGGCCTTTTAACTTTTACTATACTTTCTAACAATTTTATACCTATGTTTTATCATAGGCTAGTTGTAATAAAGCTTTCTTGGTTTAAAATGTGATTTAACTGTACAGAAGGGACATTTGGAACCCTTCAAAAACTAATAAAAAAGGTACTAAAAATCTCAAAGTACTAAAAATCTCAACCACTTTCTCAAACTATTCATATTTTCTAGATTTGACCAGTATGGTAGCAATTACTGGGGGAGCTAAGTCTTTAGTCACACTAGGTACATGTCAAGTGCTATGCAATAGTATGTGATGAATGGCTAGCACCATGCAGTACAGATCCAGGATATGTTTATGGTTGATAAAAGCTATTCATACTCTTCCAGACTTTTTGTTACATAGCTTTTTGTTAAAAACTTAAAGTCATATTTACATATATATACATGTTTTACTTCTTTTTAGTTTTTTTCTTTTCAAACGTAATTGTAAAAACCACCATGCATGATGTTATATGGTTTATAAACTATATCACATCACAACTATATAACATCACTTTAATATGAGAAAAGCTTTTCATATAATTTACCTATTTAGGCAGTCCCTTATTATCGGATATATAGGTTACCAACAAAGTCTGTGGTGTCCTAAATAACACTGATTTGAATACATCTGAATGCAAATATAGTTTTATACAGTACAATTCCACAGAAATTAAATTACTGAGGCAGGTTTGTTTCTCTTGGGTGATAGAGAATTTGAGGGTGACAATGAATTAAATGCTCAATGGAAGTAGTTCATCTGGGAGAAGAATACTCATCCCACCCTCAAATTACTACACATTTTCTTTCAAATTCAGTTACCAACACATAATCAAAATAATCAAAAACATCAGGAAAACACTGAAAAGCCAGAGGATATTTAGTAAGGAAACACCTGCAAAAACTTTAGCAATGGAAGTAATCTAACAATGTTTCTGAAAATAAAAGCTCCAGAGTTAAGCTCTATAGAGGGAACAAAAACTATACAGTCACATAGTAGGTGTGAAAAGAAAAAAATGAACTTATAGAAATGGAAAGTACAAAAAATGAAATTAGAGTCTTAAAATCTGAATGTTCAAAGCAGGTGAGATACAACTAAAACTAGTAACTTGACAGTAAATACATGCATATATTCACCATGGAAGTCCAAAGATAAGAAATATGGGGGAAATGTATAATATGAAAATGACAGAAATTGTGCCCAAATAGCCAAAGTTAGTACTGGGATCGGGGCAGAGGGACATGTCACTGTTTACGGGTTCTCGTCCCTATGCTCAATTGCAACGTGCCATTCAGGCTGGGCAAGCAACAACAATGCCATCTATTTAACAAACAAGAGTGGTGAAAGGAAGGAGCTCCTAAGTCACGAAGGATTCGCTGCCTCCCTGCCTTACTACAGTGTCCAGCAGATGGAAACAAAAACCCTTGTGGCAGATGCTGCTGTCCTGGCAGCGAGGACCTGGAGCTGGTGGCACAGTGGTCAGCAGGGGACCAGGGACCACTCACGATGGCGGCTGGAGGGGCTCCCAGCGGGGCTGCTGAGGTGGCACTGCTGCAGTCCATAACCACTGGTCTGAAGGAGCTGCTAGCCAGACTGCCTGGCCTCAGCAGCACAGGAGGCGGTGCCTGAGAGCCAGAGCGTGGGTGGCCTCTCTGTGGAGCTCTGCTGAAGCTACCGTGTGTCTGCTGTTTCTTTCTTGGGAGACTGGCTCCTGAGCTGTCTTCTCTCTTGGGAGGATGACTGCTGACTGAATAAAGTTGACTTGGCTCTGCTTTAGAGCCTCTTCAACCCCCACTCTTCCACCCCTCCACCCCGCGAGCCCCCCATCCCACCTCACCCCCCCCATCCCCGCCTTCTACAAACCTGACTGAACTGTTTTTCAGGCCTCAGCATTTGACTGGTCTTGTTAGTTCCAAGCAGCTTGCTTGCAGTTTCAATCTGCATTCTTTGCTCAAGCCCTTGACTGACAGCTGGAGAGCTTGAGCTGGATTTGTCCATTTATGATCCTACAGCCGCACACAGAAGGGAAAAGTCCAGCCCCTGCTAGACCAGGGTGCACTCAGGTCGGGGCTGGCGCTTGGGCTGGAGGGTTCGGAGAAACCCTCAACTGGGCTGGCTTGACAGTTCTGGTGGCCCTGCACCCAGGCTTGGACATGGTCCCAGTGCCTGCAGGGTGGACAGCCATGGGCTCTGGTTTCAAAATGAAAGGTCTAAATATATTTAATCGAAGTCCTAAGAGAGGGGAAAGATAATCCAACAGAAGTAATTTAATATTTGAAGAGATAATGAGTGATAATTATCCAGAACTGATAGACAAGACTAATCCACCGGTTAAAGAAGTCCCATGAATCATAAGCAGGATGATTTTTTTTAAACCCTCCATATCTACATCATAGTGAAGTTCCTAATACCAAAAATAAAATAAAATCTGAATAGCAGCAGTTGAAAAGTGCTCAGTTTACATTTAAAGGAAGAGTTAAGACTATCAGATTACCTCCCAGGCAGTGGTGGAAATTAGAATACAGTGGAGTGTCTTTAGTGTGCAAAAGAAAATAATGGAAAAAACTAAAAGATGCCGAACTGAATGGGAAAAAATCTTTGCCCTCCACATGAGTGACAAGGGTTTAATAACGAAGATCCACAAGGAACTCACACAACTAAACAAAAGCAAAACAAAAAGCCTGATCAAAAAATAGGGAGAAGAACTAAAAAGACACTTCTCCAAAGAGGAAATACAAATGACCAATGCAAAACTGCTCAACATCACTAGCACATGAAAAACTGCTCAACATCACTACCAATAAGGGAAATGCAAATCAAAACCACAATGAGATACCACCTTACACCAGTAAGAATGGCCCACATCCAAAGAATGGGCAACAAGAATTTCTGGCGAGGATGTGGAGAGAAAGGAACACTACTACACTACTAGTGGGAATGTAAAGTAGTCCAACCACTATGGAAAACTGTGTGGAGGACCCTCAAGTTAATGAAAATGGAACTACCATTTGACCCAGCAATTGCTCTCTTGGGAATCTACCCAAAAGAGACCTCAGTGAAGGTACAAAGGGACACCTGTGCTCGGATGTTTACTGTAGCACAATTTATAATTGCAAGGACATGGAAGCATCCTAAATGCCCCCAAACAGATGACTGGATGAAAAAAATGTGGTATATATACACAATAGAATATTACTCATCAATTAAAAATGACAAATTCAACAATTTTATAACAACATGGATGTACTTAGAAAAAATCATATTAGCAGAAACAAGTCAAAAAGAAAATGGTTTCACTAATATATGGGATATACTGAAAAAAACAAACAAAAGCCTTGAGGAAAAGTCAAAACTAGCTAAGCACCAAACTGAAGCACACAGCTTTGAGCAGGAGGGAAAGGGGGAGGAATAGAGGGGAGGGTTGGGGTGGTAAATCCCTGGGATTACATTGGGAAGGAAGGAAGGAAGGAAGGAAGGAAGGAAGGAAGGAAATCATGTTTCATGAAAAAAAAACATGTCTATAAGACGTCTAGATATAGACGTCTTATAGACAATTAACATGTCTTTTAAAAAATGTGCCCTTAAAAGAAAAATACTGACTGACAAAAATAAGGAAAGGATACTTTGCCACTAGTCGTCCCTCACTAAGGGAACCCTAAAGAATATTCTTGGGGTAGTTGGATACTCTGAAAAAGATGAAGAACACAGAAAGTGATAAACAGCATGTCATAAATGACATAATTATAGATATATAATTAATATATTATTGATAATATAGATAAAATATTTTTTGATCAGATGACTGTCCAAACAATAACAATAGTAACGTGGAGTTTCAAAAAGACCAGCATAGGATAAAAATGCATGATGAAATAGTATTTAATTTGGGGAGAAGGCTCAAAGTAGTCAAATTGTTCTGAAGTTCTTAGTTTGGCAGGAGGGAAAATACAGAACTTGACTGCAGACTGATAAATTTGCTTGCTGGAATTTCTAGGGTGGTTGGAAAATAATAGAAGTAGAGAGTATAACTTGAAATGAGTAGAGGCAGAACAAAAAATTAAAATGAGTCATTTTAAATACCCTTAAGAAGACATGAAAGGATAAAGGGAAATAGAAATAGTGTACAATGGAAAACATAAGGTAATGTCAGTCAATGAAACTATATTGTTTAGAAATGACAAGTACAAAGAAAAATAAACTATGAAATTAGTGTTTATGTCTAGAAGAAAAGGATAAAGGACTTTGGGATAGATATATTGGAGACTTCATTAGCTTTGTTTATTAGCATATTTCACATTTCAGTGAAAAATATATTATCTACCAAAAAAAATAACACTCACATACAGATTTAGATTTGTTTAGATTTAGATGTTTCTAAGAAACCTTAGGGTTTCTTGTATCCATTTTATTACAATTCAAGAGTAGGGATAGAATTGACGCTTTAGTTTGTTAAAAAATATTTTTATAAAATAGTTTGTTATAATAGTCTTCAATTCCCTATTGAATATTGCATATAAGGTAGTTAAACTTGAAGATATAAAAAGGAATATCTCCCTTTTTATCTTTTATTCATCTTCCCATCCCCCACTAACATCTTTGTTAAAATGAACTTCAAGAGTAACATTGAAGAGACAATAGATGTTGCAGCTTATACTGGAGTTTAAAGTCAGGTTTATATAAGTATAATTTACATATAGTGAATTTCACTTTTTTTCAGATGTATAGTTTTATGCATTTTCACAAAGTTATGCAACCACCTGACAATCAGGAATTAGAATATTCAATTACATTGGGGCTGCTTTTTTATTTTGTTTTGTGTTTATAGCAATATGTATAAAAAGTAAAATCAATAGTCTTCCAACTGACATGTGAGGGTTCTACTAAAAGACCTCATCAAATCCTCTGATTAGACCAGGGACCATCTTTAATGGTCACAAAGCATTGCTCATTCTCTCTGAAACAGTACCAGAAATTTTTAATTAGGACATGCTTTGTATCAGTGTTTAGCAAACAAAGGATTCCCTTTGTTGTCATACTTGGTATGTGCATCTGAAGTGGTCAAGTGTCCTTTTATTTTCTGTGCTATGTAGATCATGAGGAATGAGCTGCTGGAGAAACACTACAAACATGGGAGCAAGTTTCTGACTTCATTTCCAGATGGGACAACACAAATATTGTATCCTTTCTTTCATCAAGTCATTTTTGCTCACTTTATTTCTTCACAAAAATAAGAATTAAAATGAAAAAATATTACCCCAATTCCTGCCAACCAGAGAAAAGATGACCACGTATTTAATATATCTTTCCTTATCTTTCTTTCTGCATATACACAAAATTCTTTAAAAGTCAGTTCTTCAATTTAGTTATTTATATTTTACAACTTAGCAGTTTTACATCATTTAAATAACAAAATTTGAGCATAAAATATGCAATAAATGTAGGAATCAAACACCATTTTTATACCCACACAAATATTTTCTTTATAAGGATGTGCTTATAGTTCATCTAATGGATTTTCTCCCTTATTAAACAAAGGTAGTTTCACAATTTTTTTGGCTACTGTATACAACAACTTGATGAACAGCTTTGTGCACTCTGTTTTGCATATTTATCATTCATTTCCTTGAATCCAGTCACTAGAGAAAGAAATTCTAGGTAAGAAATTATGGAAAGAAGCTTCAATTGGTTTTGTTACCCCCAAAAATATCTGTACAAGCTTACACATCCTGGAACATAGGCTATTTTCTAACATGAAAATTCAGTATCCATTTTATGGAACACTAAATTACTGATTACTTGAATTTCTGCCTGATAGCTTGACTAGTTGATATTTTGAAATAAAGCTCATCTCATGGAAAGTTTCAAAAAAAACAATGTGAAAGGCCTTTCAGGTGAAATTAGGTTTTCGCTTTATATGAGAAAGTAATTTTTAATCAGTTTCCTAATTGTTTAGTCAACCCCAACAGCAAACTATATTGAAGTGCTAGTTTCCTATATCCAATGGGAAAAATATAGACCATATTTTAATTTTGTCAATAAATTTTAAAACACTTTAACTTTTGCTATTAGTTATTATTTCAGTCTTTGATTCTTCTTAATTCTCTTGAAATCTGTGGCTGATTTTCAAAATGATTCAGAGTTAGTCAAGAGTTTATATCTTCCTCCCTGGACTTCTGACTGTGTAGAAAAGACCATGTTGACAGTTATGTTCAAAGTATTTTAATTTTTGATACCATTATAAATGGCTTTATTTTCAGAATTTCATTTTGAGAATTTCTACTGCTAGTACATGGAAATTCAGCTTATTTTCACATATTGATCTTGTAATCACCACTGTGCTCAACTCATTTTTCAATTATAATATATGCTTTGTGAATAAATTCCTTAGAATTGTCTCTATACAAGAGCCTGCAATCTGTAAATAGAGGTATTTTTCATTTCTAACATTTCCCTTTTATTCATAATATTTCCCTTGCAAAAACCTCCCATGCAATGTTAAACAGACATATTGAGATTGAATCCAGCTTTTAGTTCCCATCTTAGAAGGAAAATAGCCATCTTTCACTATTAAGTATGATTTTAACTGATATTTTGTCTGTCAGGTTGTGGAGGTTCCCTGAGTATCATGAAAAGGTGTTGGGTTTTTCAAATACTTTTCAGTCTAATGAGATGTTTGTGTTTTTTGTTGTTGCTGTTTTTGTTTTTCTGCTTATTAATACAGTATATTCATTAATTGATTTTTCAGATCTTATACTAACCTTGCTTTTCTGGGATAAACTCCACTTAATCATGATGGTATAATTCTTTTCATACGTCACTAAATTCCATTTGGCTTGTAATTTGTAGCAGGCTTTTGTGCATCATAAATATATTTTGATCCACTTATAAAGCAAAGAATCCTTTTGTAATAATATCTCCCATTTTCAAAATGCTTTATAATTTCAAAGTACTCCCTCATAAATCAAATATAGTCCTGGAATGAAAAGAAGCATTAAAATAGCTCAGATGACCTTATCTAATCTCAGCTACCCATCTGGAAATCTAGCTATCATCCGAGTGCCCAACAAAATAAATGGTTTCACTTGTGTTATCCAAGAAGACACACCGACTAACCCTGCAATCCTTGCAGTGCTAAATTCCTCAGGCAGAAGTTCCTGCTATCATCCCAATGGAAACGTCTGGTAAGCTTCAAAGTCCTCCTCCTGCCATTTTGGTTTTGAAATTCTGTGAAGTTTTATTTTTCCTTTTAAATGATAAAAAAGAGTCACAATAATTATTCTAGAAATGGTAAAACATAAACTGTAAAATTTCAATATAGAAAAAATTCTAAATGAATCATGCTCTTCGTAAGGATTAGGAGTATGAACCCATGTGGTCTCTAGAAACCTAAAAGTGTCATACAGTCTCATCTATGGAAATCGTTTCCTAATACACAGCTGTTATACTCGGCTGTTGTTACTTTACATATATTCCTATCAACTTTCCTAGACTCACAATAACTACAAAAAAATAAACTATCATTTTGATCTGCAAATTTGATTTATATTATTTCACCGAACCCCAAAAAGTGAAATTTGAGTTCTAATTTCAAATAAATTTTGAACTTTTTTCTGCTATGAATATTGCATGCTAACCAATTGCACCACTGAAGCTCCGAATTTGAACTTTTTGAATTATTTCAAAGAGAAATAGTCTCTTCCTCTAAATATTTATAAATAGAATAATCTCATCTTGAGAAATTTTGCCAATAATTAACAGAGTCTGGTGACTCTGCCAGTCATGAGAAAAGTAGGACACAGACAACTATCAACAGTCAATCCCTTACTGTCATGTGTATCGGAGAATTCCTACTTATTTTTCAGGATTCAATAATAAGTCTGTATGCATTAGGTGAGCACTATTTTAATTATTTTCAGATATTCATGGCTTCTAAGACTTTTCCCTTGTCCCTGAAGTGCCCTAACCAACCAGGTGAGCTCTGTGGACCTTCTGACATGACTCTCTGGTTTTTTCATATCCTCTCTTAGCTGCTTCATGGAGAGAAATGAAGTTATTTGAAAGCATTACCTTTCAAGCATTACCCCGAGTCTTTGTCACTACATAGTAAACATATGTAAAACCAAAGAACTTTTTTCCTGAATGACTTGTTTATCTAATTTTAACCAAATATTATGTTTATCCACACTTCAAAATGAAACTAAATCAAACCCTTCACAGATAAAATAAGATAATCAACTCAATTTCTCATCTGTGCTTTTGTTATTAGATTAGTGCTACTAAGCAGTCCTAGGGAAATAATATGTCATTTATCATACTGTAGCAAGCCCTTCACTGTAGCAAGTTCCATTCATTGAGTTCTTTCAAAATTAACTCATTATGAAGTTAATCCAGCTTTCTAAATACTTAGAACGGTACCTATTCTCTCCTCAAGAAGAGGATGTTGATCCAAGTTGGAGAAGGTGAGATAATAGGAGGTAATTAAGTAGGAGTCCTTAGTGTGCAATGCTAAATTTGTATGTACTAAATGTACTAAAATGTGGCATTGGCAATACTACCAGACTCGTCTGGATTCCATCTTCTTTTCTGTCAAAGTTCTCTTCTCCAGTACAGAGAGCTCAGAAATCTTCCCTGGTCCTCTCCTGCTCTTCCAACCCCTTATAAGTTACCTCCTGGAGGGATCCTGGCTCCCAGCTGCTAGGTACTCTTAGAAAAAAATCACTCTTGCACTGAGGCCAACTGACTTTTCCCAGAATTCATATCCATTGGTCTTCATTTTAACATGGGAAAAATCTAAACCCTGATCTTCTCTGTAAGCAAGGTCCGCTTACCTGCATCTCCTTTTCAAACTGAAGCTCCCTTGCTTTCTCTTCATTCTTTTTTCTCCCCAGCACATTCTTTCCAGACCCTTGTCCACACTAGTCTCATCATTTAGAGCCTTTTTTTTTTTAATCAATGTACCCAGTGCTTTAAGTTAATGCAGAATCTAATCACTCCTAAAGTTACCTGACGTTTTCTAGCATACACATACTATTGGTTAGCATAAACTGTTACTCCCCCTGGTTACCAAGTTGTTTTCAGGGTTGTATTCTAATGTTGCTGTTTGTTGTTTCTGATTTGCTTTCTGCCCAGGGTATCCATCAATATCTTGGGAGGTCAATACTCAGATCAAGCTGGCAACAGGATAAGGACTTGGAATTGGTCGAGTACTGTCGCATCCTTGCCCTTTGTCTCTTTTAAACCTGTCTTTCTGGCTTTGAACCATTATGTTGGAGTTAGAATCTTAGAACAAGATAAGATTTCAATCACCTTTCTAGCAATGGGCCAGCAGGCAAGAATCAGTGTTGGAACCAAAGTGAAGGTAGGTATATTTTTTAAAACATTTAGAATAAGGCTGGGCGCGGTGGCACATGCCTTTATCACAGCCTACAAAGTGCAAGACTGAGACTAGGAATCATTTGAGTCCATGGGTTCAAGACCTGGCCGGGGGGTTCGAAACCCTTCTGGGTCAACATAGCGAGGTCTAGTCTCAAAAAAAAAATAGCTGGGCGTGGTGGTACATGCCTGTAATCCTAGCTTCCTGGAGCTGAGGCTGGGGATCGCTTGAGTCCATGGCACTCTGGGCAACATGAGCCTGCGGTTCCCTGGGCAACAAAATGAGGCCTAATCTTAAAAAAAAAAAAAAAAAAAAAGAATAAGAGTAAAATAATCCTTTGTTACTATTACAGAATAGACTTGGATGCAATTCCAAAATTTTGGAATTCAATGGAATAGAAAACACCATAGCTTCATATGAAATTAAAGCAACTTTATTAATTGCTTCTAATGCCTTAGTTCAGAGTTGAGTTCAAGTATCATTTTCTGAATTTTTATTCTGTGACTGACTAGTGCTGCTTTGGGGATCAGTATCAGGATTTGTGTTTGTTTTCTGTAGGCTAGGGTAGAAAGCCCTTAGCTGAACCAGGATCCGGGGTTCTAATCGTATTCTAAGAACAAACCCCATCACCTTGAAGACACATCTCCCACCTCTCAGTCTTTGCCTGCTGAGGTGCAGTGATGGCCTTCTCTAGGGCTGGCTGGCCACTCACTTCACCCTTGCTGGCTTCACCATTGCTGGCTGAACTCCATGGCTGCCTTGCCCATCCAGGGTTACCTGCCCTCCTGAATGCCTGAATGGTGAATTCTTGAATCTCTTATTGTTTTTTATATTAATTTTTATTTTTCTTACTTTTTAAAAATTTTTCTTATGTGTTTGTAGGCATGGTCCTCCCCCTCCCCCTTCTCCTGGTCCCCCCTCTGGTCATTCCAATTCCTTTCTCGTTGTCCGATGTTGGTCAATAACTGGTCCATTGGTCTCTTTGCTTTCTTTTTTCTGGAGCCGTGTCCTCCTGGATGAAGTCCCACATTCCCGGGGGACTGCAGACCAGGCTGACCAGCACTCCATGGATAGTGTTGGAGCAGGTGGCCCTTCTGAGCATGTCGGAAAACCTCCTATTGGTCTGGTGTGTGGAGTGGCTCTCCCAGCTTGTGGAATTTCCTGTGGTGGAGGAGACAGTCTCTTTTCTCAGGACCCTGAAGGTCTCTGGGTTCAGTGTCTCCTTGTTCTTACTGGCTGTCTCTTTCGTTCATCCCGATGCTTATGTCATGGTGCTATTTCTTGACCTTGTAGCTCAGGCATCTGGCTTTGGGAGACCATTTCCCAGCTGTTGGCCATGGTGGAGCTCCCTGGTGGGGGGCAAACCTCAGCAAGTGGTTGGTCTGGCTCATCACCTCTCTCATGGTTTGCTTTTTTCCATGGGTCACTGCCACTTCTTTGTGGCTTCCTCCCCCATTGGGGTTGGGGGGCTCTTTGCTCACGTTGAGAGTGTCTGAATGGGGAGTTGAGCTTCAGCACCAGGAATGTTGTTGGTGTTACTTGGTGGTATGTCCTCAATCTCCTCTTACCGAGTCTTGTGTCTTGAAATTCTGACCATACTCTTTTTGGGCAGGAGATGGGTTTGTTCAGGGCCTTTATTTCCCTATCTCCCCTAGTACATCTGGATTGCTGCTTTTCTCGTTCAAAATGAGGAATGACTGTACCAGGGAGAACCCCTCCCCACCAGCCTGCACCCCGGCAGATTATCATCTCCCCCAATGAGGAGCAGTTCCAGGGTTGCAGACAGGGGGTCGCTGAGTTGCCCTAATTGCTTGGAAAGGGGAGCCAGACCTCCCCATCTCCCCAGCCTGCATGTACACAGGGAGAGCACAGATGCCTGAGGAGCTGCTTCAGGATGCGAGGTACCTGAAGCAGCTGAATCTTTTATTTTACTGATTGCTGTGTATCTCCATGTGCAAAGTACATGCTCTGTCATTTGCTAGTTTTGCTCCGTGGTACAAACATGAACGTCAGATCACAAAGATGTAGTATCAAACCTCAGCTATGCAACTTAGCTAGTGTGTAAAGTTGAGCTTCAGTTCCTTCATCTAAAGATGGGGATAATGATTCTTACCATATAGACTGCTGTGAGGATTCAATGAGGATGCAAGTAAGCAGATTAAATAAGTAGTCAGTAAATGATAGCTCAACATAAATGTGGAATTTGTCAACTACGTATATACAATCTATATATAGATAGAGAGCCATATATAGATATATGTGTGTACATATCTATATAGATATATAAATATGTGCTGCTGTATGTCTGACATGCATGTACAACTATATATAGATACAAGTAGGAATCTCTCTGTATCTATACACATAGAGAACATATATTGTGTGTGACTGAACAAGTCTCTGAAACTCAGGATCTGGTTTCATCAGTGACATCTTTTCAAACTTTGAAAGTATCATCAACTGTAAATAATTTATACTTTTAAGTAAGTGGAAATATGAAATGCAGTGTAGACAAGAATTTCTCATAAAAAAGGAGACTTCAGAATCCTGAATTCTGTCAGACAGAATTCTGTCTGTTTAGCTACTGCAGCCTGCTAGTCTGGCTCCAGACAAGCTTCTTTCTTAATTAGAAGCTTCCTTTTGGTGCATTTCATTCATGGTTAAGTCCCTTCTTACTACAGTATTTTAAAAGCATGTCCTCTTTCTGTCCATCCCTAGCCCCCTCCCTTAGAAATGAATTTTAATAAAAAAGACTTCTAATACAAAAGAAAGAAATAGATGTTTTGCTTGTTGCCCTCATGCTTACCCTTGAGTTTTAAAAAAATTACACTAGTAATATGCAAATACTTTTTCATATTTGAAGAGTCCACTAATAGAGTACAATACGCAATACAGTAAACAATAGGTCTTCCCCTTCATCTTGGATTCTAAAGCCCTGCTCACAGGCAATTTTGTCACCACACAAGTTTGAAGTATTTTTCCTTTTTATGTATTTATGAATTATTCGTATATATCTTTTCTAAAAACATTAGACCATTTTATGTTGACTGCATTATTGGTGAGTTATGTTTTTATTTTCTATGTAGGTATTAAAGGCCTTTCTATATCTACATTTATCATTTACTTTTAGTTGCTACATTTTGTTTCTGTAATTAATTTTTCTGTAGCTACATTTTGTACTGTAGTTAATTTCAGCTGTATCCAGTGAGTTCTCAGTGGACTCTCCTGGAGGGCTGCTCCTAAGACCCTTACTCTCCTGATTCTCCTTCCATCTCAGGGGCTGGCCCTTCTCATAGCTCTATCTATGCTGATTTTCATCGACTCCTGTGTTTCTAAATATTGAAGGGCTCCAGACTGTCCTTGGCCTCATCTTATCGCTCTCTGTCCTCACTCCCATGCTCTCATTGTCTCCTGGTTTTAACCACCATCTATATGCTGATAACCTTTTGCTTTTATTGCCAGGGGTTCTTTCATGAACACTAGACTTGTATATCTTCAATTCCAACCCTACCTCTGCATTCAAATGTCTAAAATAGTGTTTAAAACTTAAGGTAGCAAAATTAGATTCAAAGTTTGCTCCATTCTCAGCCTTCAGTTCAGAAAACATCAACTGAATTCCATCAGTTGCATAGGTGGAAAGCTTCGGAATAGTTATCTGCTTTTCTTATTTCCCCAAGCTCTCATCTGCAAACCCAGTACACTCTGCCTCTAGCATCTCCAGACTCTACCATCCCTGGCATCCTCCTATATACTAATTCCTGCCTCCCCTTCCTAACCAGGCCCTTGATGTTGCAATAGATTCCTAATGAGTCTTCCTACTTCTGATCTTCCAAAGTCTATAATAATGCAAGAGCTAGAGTGATACTTCAAAGACCCAAGTCTAGTCAAAACTATCTGTTGGTCTCTAATCTTAGAGTAAAAACCAAGGTCTTATAAAAGGCCTGCAATAATGTACATGATATGAACTTCCTGCTTTAAATCTTCCTTCTGTAGTACTCTCCATACCCTCTTCTAACCAAATCAGTGTTTTCACTGTTCTCCCAGGCATTTTCTTGCCACAGGACCTTTACATTGGCTATTCCTTCAACTTAAAATGTCTTCCCCTTATGCATGCAGTGTGCTCTCACTTCCTGCAGGTTTCTAATCAGAGTATTTTCCTGATGACCTATTTAAACTAGCACACACTGAAATGCTGAGTGTTTTTTTTTTGCCATATGGTGTAATATATATTGCTCTCAATTTCATTTACTTCTAAATAATTTGCGATTTTATTTTGATTTTTTTCAACACAGTTGTTACTGAATTTCAAACAGATTTTTTTAAAAAAACTTTAAATTTTTTTAAATTTTCATTAGTAAAGGGATATGGCTTACTTTTTTTCCTTGCTGTTTAAAATATATTGATATTTTCTATTTGTTTATTACATAAATTTCTGATTCTTCCATGCATTTGTGACTCCCAAATAAATATTGGAACAAAATTCTATATTTATAATTTTTCTGCTCACAACTTCTCTCTGAACACAGTACTATGACCAATTGGTCAACTTCTGAGAACAGTGTGAAAGTCTCTCAGTATGGTTGTGAATTTTCTCATTGTTCCTCTAATTTCTATTAAGTTTTGTTTTACAAAACTTAGTGACAGAGTTCAGATCACAGGATTGAGTGTGTGGGGTTAATGTATATTTCTGAGAAAGAATTCAGTAGATGTTCCTATCATCAGCACATGATAAGTTTATTAAGGAAAAGGAAAGAGAGACACCTGCATAGACACAGGTAGGCAGAGGGCAAGGGGCACGACTATAGAACATTCTTTCATGAAATTACTATGGAATTTATTACCTTGGGGGAGGGGTTACATTGGTTCTCTGCAGCTAATAATCCTTCCTTCCTGCCCCCACCTCTGATTCATGGAAACTTCCATAGCCTGTTCGGTTTAAAACTTGTTAATCATCCCTCCTCCCACCTCTGCTTTTTGACCAGTTGCACTTGGCTGTCTTTGTTCTGCCAGGTCTTGAGTAGCACCTGATCACCAGATCTGAAAAGACTCAGTGGCTCATCTGGCAGTAAATAGATGCTAGACAGCACATAGTTTTGAGTTGATGCCAAAATTTCCTAGATGTGTTTTACATATTGCTTGATCTTGCAATCTTATTCTTTTTTTTTTTTTTCTTTTTTGGTGCGGCACTCAAAAATAAGTGCTGGAAGAGTCTTCAATGTAATTTCAAAGAATACAATGATTTTAGCCCACCTCTAGGCACCACTCTTATCCTAAGGAGAGTAACTGACAATGCTTGA
Source organism: Uropsilus gracilis (assembly GCA_004024945.1). Taxonomy (NCBI): domain Eukaryota; kingdom Metazoa; phylum Chordata; class Mammalia; order Eulipotyphla; family Talpidae; genus Uropsilus; species Uropsilus gracilis. The sequence goes on from PVHY01015263.1 coordinate 34,548, forward strand.
TTCCAATAGAGTTGTGTTTCTTAGTAGAGTTTGTCAAAGTCTTTTTTCTTTTTCAGATTAGGGTTCATCTTCTCAGTTTGTCTAGGAGATTGTGGTCTTTATGCAGCATGTAATTTTCAACTTTCTGTAAGGTACTGCTTATTTTTTGAGGGACTTCAGACACAGAATAGACTTGGGCAATCCAACATAAGGAATTATTTCCTTTAACAGCTGTTTAGCATCCTCTGAAACCTATTTTGTCTTTATGAGGAACACTTCTACCCATCCTGAGAAGGTAGCCACAAAAGCTAGTCGTTATTTATAGTTGTCAGTGGTTCTAAGCACTTGAGTAAAGTCTACTTGCCAATGCTCAAAAGGGCACTTGCCCTGAGATGAAATCGCAGTGACTTTAGTATACAAGTCAGTCATGGGGTTTTGGGGGGCACATATTTGGGTATTCCCTTGATGTATTTTGTGCAAATAGGAGCCCTTTAAACCAGTAAGGCCTTTCGCCCATCATGGGATCCCTCATGTTGATGTTTCAACATGTACACATTAGGGCCTCTGGGAGAGGTATTAGTCCATGAGAGTTTATTCTATAAGTGGAGCTGATAGGGTGGTCCCCCTGGGTGTCATTGTCTCTTGTTTAAGATTGCAGATTTCAAGGAAGGGTATGCTAAAATGTGAGAATGGCCTTTGAAATGTAATAATTCAGGAGCTGTTTTTGGAAGGCGGGAAAAGAGAAAGAATATACAAAAAGGTTTGAAACAAAGAAGGAAAGAAAAGAAAGAAAAAGATGGTAATGAAGATTGAGATTCAGGTTTGGTTTCAGCCATTTTGTAGGATGGAGATGTGAACCATGTGAGCGTGGCCATGTGGCCTCCTGGAGCCTGCAGCCCTTGGCTGGCCCGGGCTAACTGCATATGTGCTAAAGGCAGTTAAAAAGTTTGCAGAATTGAACTCCATGTTGGAGTTTGCTTTGCTGAGTCTGACTTGTGTCTGAAAGAGGCCACGCAAAAGTTAGGCCTGAAGAGAAAGTGAACTTTCCTGGGTCCAGTACTGATAGGGTGTACTACTCCACCCCATTGTCTCCTGTTTAAGATTGCAGATTTCAAGGACAGATGCTAAAAAGTGAGAACGACCTTAGTTGGAATTTCCATTCAGGGAGACACGGGGGTGGGGGGTGGGGTGGGGGTGGGGGAGTAAAATGGTTCAGGTGTGGTTCCTGGAAGGCAGGAAATCAGGGTATATATAAAGAGTGCAAAAACAAAGAGAAGGAGAGGATCCAATATGGAGGTCAGATAGAGAGAGTCATGGAGGAGAGTTTGGTTTCAGCCATTTTGTAAGATGGAGATATGTGAGCTTGTCCATGTGGCCACCAGGGACCTGCAGCCCTTGGCTGACCTGGACTAGTCGCATGTGTACTAAAGGTGGTTAAGAGGTTGCAGATTTGAACTCCGTGTTGGAGTTTGCTTTGCTGAGTTTGATTGGTGTCTGGAAGAGGCCGTGCAAAAGTTAGGCCTGAAAAGAAAGTGAACTCGGCTGGGTCCAGTACTGAAAGTGGGTAAAAAGAGACTTTCTGACTTTACTTAGCTGTTTAACTGTTTATCCCTATCTGCTTGCTTTTCTCTACAAAGCAAGCTACAAGCAGTTCCTTTGCAATTACCTTTAACCTTAACTGGATACACTTATCTGCCTGCTATTCTCTCCAAAGCAGGCTACACACTCTTCATTAGCATTTTCACTGATCACCTTTACCATTGATATGCAAAAGCCAGCCAGCTGCTCTCTGCTTTCAGCTCCAAAAACTGCAGAAAAGAAAAACTTTAA
>PVHY01015264.1:0-36366 GCA_004024945.1 Uropsilus gracilis
GACTCAAGCAATCCCCAGCCTCAGCTTCCCAGGTAGCTGGGATTACAGGCATGCGCCACCATACCCAGCTACTTTTTTTTGGAACTAGGTCTCACTATACGGGCCCCAGGCGGGACTCGAACCGCGATCCCTAGCCCCTGCCGCTTCTTAGGCTGAAGCTTACAAGCACGAGCCACCGTGCCCGGCTGAACTGTAGTGGTTTTGACTAGGAAATGTTACTTTGACTAGGAAATGTCTATTTTGCCCTGCGGAGGGATATGTAACTGCATTACTAATGAGACATCACTTACTGGCTGCTTTCATTAGATTCCAGTGCAGCGACTCCATCAGGCTGGTTTGATGATGTACAGCTGTCAGGGGCATGTTCTTACTTGATAGAGTACTAATATCTTTGTGTGCAGCCACAGAATCAGAATCTTATGCATAGGTTTAAAATTCATGTTTAAGGTGAAAATTGAATATGGTAAAAAATAATAATAATAATAATTTAGCAGCCATGTTGTAAATATTAACTTTTCACTTTGGGAGCTGTCTGTTGGAGAAAAAAAATCTTACCTCTGTTTCTGGACCTTTTTTTGGTACTTAAGGCAGTTCATCTTTGGTAAAAATACATTATTCAGAGCTTGCGCAGATATGCACTCTAAATTTCAAATGCAGAGTTGCAGGAATGCCTGTTAACAGTGAAGAGCCTATTTGCTCACTTAGGTAAGGTCTCGTTGAACCTCTGTTGTAGTAATCCTTTGAGGATGATACTAAGTTACCATAATGCAAACTGGAGAATATACTGCTGATAATACCATTTCCTATTGTTGTAGAATATTTTGCCCTTTTATCAGCTTTCTTTTGTTTTTAAATTTTTTCTAACATCTAAGCATGTACCTCTTGTTAAATTTTAAATAGGAACACAGTATATGAAATAAGTAAAAGTAGAACATCTAAAGAGATAGGGGGAGGAATAACTGAAATCCCACTTGTGGACCTTGCCAAAATATAGTCAATGTGGATATGATAGTTGCTGCCTACCAAGAAACAAGGTTAAGGTGTAGCTTATTTCATTTAAACACACACCTAGAAAATCCTGGGTCCAGTTCCAGGCCACTGTGGTAAAGCATAGGTAGCAATAAAGCACATAACATTAAGTTTTTGGTTTCCAACTGCATATAAAAGTTAGGTTTACACCACATTTGTAGTCTGTTGAGTGTACAGTAGCAATGTATCTATCTAATAAGACAGTTTACATACCTTAACTAAATGTGACACGAAGACACAAAATGAACACATATTAATGGGAAAACTGGCACTAAAAAGACAACCCAAAATTGCCACAGTCAGGACTTGATTTTAAAAAATACACATCATTATCTATAAAGTGCTATAAAATGAGGTATGCCTATTCCCAGAGACATAAAACTACCTAGGAGCTTCTACACACCTTGACTATTTCTTGTAAAATGGTACAAAAGAAGTAACCCTTATATACTAGTTCTGCGGAAATCCTGTATTCAGGTGTGCAGATGCCCAGTTATTGTGTTCTGTGAACTATCCCATCATAAACTAAGTTACTAAGAATAGAAAACCAAAGTAAGAATGTAGGATATCTTTTCCTTGTAAAATGAAATTAAATTTAGCCGCAGACTGAATCAGAAAGGTGGACTCAGGAAACACCTGTTATTCTGTGTTACACAAATTGGCATTTCAGGGTAATTGATTAACCCAGAAATACTGGAATCCAACCAGATTATGTTCCGTTCATAACACATTGACTGAGGTGGAAGTGTGCATCTAATGAGAGGACATTTGAGCATCTGTGGCTTTGCAAGGTAGTCACCCAGCTGTGAGATTAGAGGATTGGCTTTAGGAATTCACAAAACCCAGAGTTTTAAAACGCCGCTGAGCTGCAAACTATTTTGAAATGGCATCTTCAGAAAGATGACCCCACCTAATAGTAGTATCGCTTTTGAAGTGAAAATTTTTAACAAGACTTGGACCTCTAAAGTTGGTAAAACACTAGTATACTCTGGCTAGAAGCTAGAACGTCAATGAAATAACCACACATTTGAGAATCTGCAGCGATCTAAAAGGATGCAAAGATAACTACCACTTGCCTTTAGAGCCCCTTCACTCATTCCATCCATCCATTAGTTTATGTATGATGTAATTATGTGTATGTTTTCAGTAGTCTAGTTCCCTTTTCTTCTTATGTACTGATATCAGGATAATTAACAAAGTCTTGATAAAATTCTAAATAAATAGCTGTGGTTTTCAGCCTAAATTAAACTGTGCAGATATTTTGTATTTGACTCAGCTAAGTTGTATATTCAAATCTCATTTATTTTAATTCACAATGAGAGATATTTTCCAGCATGAAAGCCTAAAACCATTAGCTTTTCTCTAGAGGTTCAGCAGTTTATAACGTGGCATGATAAAGGTATTATAAAAAGGTCACACTTTTTTATATATTTCCAGGCTTTTTTCCCATTGTAAGCTCCTCAAGGACAAGGTTTTTTAATCTTCTTTTTGTGCCTGGTCTTTACTACAGTGAATTTTCTGTGAGTACTTCTGATTAACTCAGAGGATATGATACACACTGTGGTAAAAACTGTATAGCATGGTATAGCTGGGTGTGGTGGCGCGTGCCTGTAATCCCAGCTACCTGGGAAGCTGAGGCTGGGAATGCTTGAGTCTGTGGTACTCTGGGCAACGTGAACTTGCAGTTCCCCAGGCAAAAATAGCGAGACTTAATCTCAAAACAAAACAAAAACAAAAACACAGTATAGCATGGGATTAAGTTGGATTGCTGTGCCCCCAGACATATCATTAGTCTTTCAAATGCCACCTTTTTTGCAGAGATGTTTCCTAAACACCTTCAGTGTTGGTATATCCTGAGACCATAGACGATGTTCTTCAGAATATTAGCCCTCCCTGCAAGGATGCAGGGAGCTCTTCTCTTTCTTCCCATGTTAGCTCTCTGAGAGCAGGAATTTGCTTGCCAGTAATTTTACTCCTAGAGCAGTATCTAACATGACAAGTGCTTAATAGGTGTTTGTTAGCTGACTTTGGTTTCATTATTTAATCTCACCTTTGAATTACCTTTACATGTGAATTTTTTTCCTGTTCTTTTCAGTTTTTCAGATATATTGGAATTGGCAGATGACATGGCCATTGATGTTCCCCATATTTGGTTGTACCTTGCTGAACTGGTGACCCCCATGTTAAAAGAAGGCGGAATCTCTATGAGAGAACTTATCATGTAAGTTGCAACTACCATATCAAGTTAAACTGACGCAAAACACACCGCCTGACTTTCTAGCCTTGTGCTGTTCCAGTACTGCCTTTGGAGGAGACTCCTAGGTGCAGTCTGCAAATCTTACACTTCCACCTTTCAGTATTAAAATGCCATGTTATACTCATCTGTGCTGGAGGTAGGGATCCGCCTAGCCCTGTGGAGTCACTGAGGCTAGTGGTGGTCATGGGTATGGCTCCAGACTCACGTGCCTGAAAGGTGATTGCCCCTGGAAACAGTGTTAATCTGGCCTTTCTGGCTGTCCTTGCTCCGGTATGTGGGAAGCTTTTTGGACTGTGACACCTGCGCAGCGAGTCCTTAAATTGTCCTTAAGTTGTGATCTGAGGAACTGAGAGCTTAAACATTTCCAGGTTAGGATATTAGTGGAACGTTGTTGCTACATTGTATAGACCAGCATGCAAACGTTGATACAGTCCAAAAACTGCTCATATAGTCAGATTCAATGGACTACTGTGTCCTTTCCTTTGAGAGTCACAGAGTATATTGTGTCACATTAAAGATTATGAAAAACCAACATAAAACCTTCCGCTTTGTTAAATTCAGCAGTGCCTCATTTCGTTGACTGCAGAATCCTTTTTTGAGGAATAATGGTTGATGCCCTGTGGAATAGTTTGGGAAATACTGATTTTAGATTGTGAGGAAGTTGGTCCCTCTCTTTTCGTCCATGTTTTAAAGAAAAACTCCCGTCTTAAACACTTCGTAACGAAACCTCACAGTTCCCTGCTACCTAAGGTGCTTCCCTCCTTTCAGTTCGAAGTGGAGTTTATATAAATAAAGCAGATTCTTAGGTGATCTTTGCGTTCCTTCCAATACTGAAACGGTTAAAGAAAAAGAGAAAAATTAGGACTTATGAAATACCTTCGGGACCTTTCCACAAAGCCTAAAGGGAACCTGGAGTCTTGGGAACTACTTATGCTGACAGTGATGGGAGCATACCCTGGAGCTTGACTCGTGGTTCACCTTGCAGTGTCTGCTCTGGCACACACAAGTGGTGCTTGGTTTTTTTGTTGTTGTTTGTTTTTTTGTTTTTTTTGTTTTTTTTGGGTTGGGTTGGGTTTTTTGCTTGTTTGGTTTTTGGTTTTAGTTTTGCTTGCTGTCTAGAATAGTGATTAATCCTTTCCCTGTCTCTTACAGAGAATTTAGCAAACCTTTACTTCCTGTTGGAAGAGCTGGGGTCTTGCTTTCTGAAATATTGCACCTTCTATGCAAGCAAATGGTGAGTGTGAAACTGAGCATCAGACTCAACTGATGGGAAGGACATATTGGGAAGGACAGTTACTTTGATCTTGGGCTATCTGTAGATAGCTTAAGTATCACCATGTTAGTATATTTCCTTTCACTATTGGAAAAGAAGAATGAGGACTCTGTTTCCAACCTCATTTCTTCCAGGCATGTATTTGTCATCCTATTGACTGGAAGAGGAAAGAGTTTTAACGAATCCTTTTTAATGAAATCAAATAGATTTGGTATAATTCTAATAAAGTTCAAGATATGTTGCATTGTTGTTCCTAGTAGTTATCTATTCACAAATCAAAAAGGACTTCTACTACTACTTCTACTACTTCTACTTAGTGAATTTCAGTATTCTCCTGACGAAACCGCATTATCATGGAGCATGAGTTATTGGCTGTGCTGTGGGCACAAGTTACTCTATGAAATAGTATATATTCCTAAGATGACAACTGCAGTCTCCAAGCCTCATAGTTTCCTTAATCACTGTGACTTTTTGCAAACAGTGGACTTCTACCTCCTCATCAGTTTTCTAGCTGACAGCAGCCCTTTTCTGTTTATTGGACTCAACCATGTGCTTCTTGCCCTTGAAAATGCTTGTCATCCCTGATTCAGGAGCAAGAGCTTCCTCAGTCATTGTCATGTTAGGCTGTGCAGTGAAGAGGAGCTCCATTGCAGCTTCTTGGATGACTTTAATAGCAAATGTGTGTAACATTACTCACTAGGGAAGGAGACAACATTGAACTTAAAAACCGCATGCACTGAACTTGTTTTAGGTGACTATATTCAAAATTTTAAGCACCAACTTGCAAGGTCCTTGGTCATCTGGCAAAATAAACATTTGAACCGTAAACATCTGTGCTTTAGTTTTAGTTACTACATTTTATATGTATTTAGACATCTCATTTTGAATGTTACAAATACTAAGAAGTTAACTTTCTATCAACAGGGAGCAGTTTTGATTTTCTGGTCTTGACAACTCTGCATTTTTGATTGCAAAGCAAGTTTTTTGTTGTTGTTTTTTTTTTTTTCTTGTTCCAGTATATAAGTAAATGGTTTGGATTTATCTCTTTTTTAGAGCCATAAGAAAGTAGGAGTCTTATGGAGGGAGGCAGACCTCAGCTGGAAGGACTTTTTACCAGAGGGAGAAGATGTACATAATTTTCTCTTGGAGCAGGTAAGAACAAGGCATTTGCTTTCCCTTTCAATAGTAGTTGGTCTACTACATTGAAGGAAAGAAGGCAGCTTCATTAATAGTACAGTCATTAAAATTGGACCAATATAGAAATCTTGGTCAAGTTGTTGGTTAGTCCGTGCTTTAAGACCACCCTAACTGTGCAATCATTAGATGATAAGAAAAAGAAAAATTTTAAGACTTAGCCACACTTAGAAAGCAAACTACCCAGCTCTTGGAGCCCTGAATGACATTGATAAATAAAGCAAAGCAGTATGACTAAAGTTGGCATTCTTTAGAGTTGGTCTAGAGGCAAGTAGAGACAGCCAAAAGTTATATCTGTGGGGTGATGGGGACTAGTATGCTACTTACAAAGTATAGGATTAGAGATGGCTTATTGGTTGAAATCATGTGGGAAGTTTGTAGATAAATTAGTTCAGGAAATACACAGTATAACAACCAGGCTGTTAGCTAAACTGCCTTTGGACTTGGGAACTCCTTGCAAATTTTACTCTAGATTTGCAACTAACATAAAGATATATTACTAGGTTACTAGGATTGCAGCTGCCCCTTTGGTTGTAGTCTAGACACACTGAGGACTCCTGCTACTGTCAGCTACATAAAGCATAATTATGGTACATTACTGAACTCACCGAAAGTGGAAGAAGTTTCCAAGGATCAGAAACAGCAGAGATGAAACCTGAACTCTGAACAAATGTGAAGGCCATAAGTACTGCCAGAGATCTTAGAAGAAGTTTGAGTTGGTTGAATATACTGCTTTATCTCCAGGAGAAGCAAGCCAAGATGCTCTTTGGAGGAAACATCCTCAGCTTAGGTTCTCTTATTTTCTACAAATTATAACATGAATAAAGCAAATAAGCAAGAGTGAAAGTAAACAGACAGTAAACTGCTAGGTTTAGACCCCAAAGACTTAAAATAATGGAAATATCAATAATGCTATGTCAAACAGCCAGGCATGGCACTGCGTGCCTGTAAGCAGCAGCCTAGGAAGCCACGGCAGGGACCAGGGATCGTGGTTCAAGTCTTACTTGGGGCAGTGTAGCGAGACCCAGTTCAAAAAAAATAGCTGGGCATGGTGGCGCGTGCCTGTAATCCCAGCTACCTGGGAAGCTGAGTCTGGGGATTGCTTAAATCCATAAGTACCCTGGGCAACATGAGTCTGCGGTTCCATGGGCAAAAATAGCGAGACCTAGTCTCTAAAAAAAAATAAATAAATAGAAAGTATTATGTTAAACAATGGGAATTATGGAAAGATTTGAGTTAGTGGAATTACCATTCAAAATACAAAGTGGCACAATGTACAAAAGAGGAAATTACAAAAATTATCAAAGAAGAAAGTAGTCATTATGATTAGGCAGATCTTGAAAAGAAGAAACTTTAAGAATTTTAAGTGATGTTAAGAGATTTAGAGGGTAGAATGAGAAAGTTTTAACATATGTTGATTCAGTTCCCAAAAGGGAAAATAGGATGAATGGAAAAAGGACAGTATCTGAAGAAACTGATTCTGAGACTTTTTCAGAACAAAGTATATGTATCCAGATAGAAAGCACATGAATGCTTATATAATCATGTTGTAGTGAATTTTATAACCCAACCACAGAAATGTAAATATGTAAAAGTAGATGCACAGTATCTGCACCAGCAGTAATGAAAGCCAGAAGTTGGTGAAACATTGTGAGAGTGTCGAGAAAATGTTGATTAATATAGAATTAAACTAACTTTTAATAATGAGTACAACACATATTTATAAACTTTTCATACTTCTAAGTTTTTAGAAGTGAAAGGAATCGTAAAAGAAAGTTTAAAAAAGTTAAAAGCATTTTAAAATGATGAAAAATGTAAACACAATGTCTTAAAATGTCTAGAATGCCACTAAAGCAGTACTTAAAACAGCATTTTTAGCACTGAATACCTAGATTTAGTAGAGAATTAAGATCACAAGTCTGTGACTAAGCCTAATCTTACAGAATTAGGAAAAGAAGAATAAATGTAAGTCAGAAGAAAGGAAATAAATAAATATCAGAAGCACAATACAGAAAAGTCAAATTTAATACTGGTTCTTTGAGAAGATAAAATTGATAAATGTTTAGCTCAATTAATCAGGAAAAAAATTAAAAAAGAGAAGGCAGAAACTACCAATTAAAAATAGATAAGGGAAATGGCCTTGGGTAGGTTTACACATACTAATGAATAAGAGAATTTTGTGAATAGTCTTTATTGCCAGTAAATACAACATTGCTGAACAGATTTCTTGAAAGATATAAACTACTAGAGATGACGCTGTTAGTATTCATAACTTGAATATCTATTAAAGAAAAGTAGTTAAAAACATTCCCACCCCCCACCCCTCCCCAAAAAAATTTCCACAAGGAAAACTCCAGGCCTCAATGATTTCACTGGTTAATACTAAGATAGAAATAATAGCAGTTTTGCAAAGAATTGTATACCAAGCCTTCCAGAAACCTGAAGAGGAGAGACAACTTCCCAATTTATTCTTTGAGGTCAGCATCGCTATGATAACAAACTTAGGCAAGCACGTTTCAAGAAGAACAGAAAACTATATAGACCAATATTCCTTTTTTTTTTTTTTTGAGACTAGGTCTCGCTATTTTTGCCCGTGGAACCGCAGGCTCTCGTTGCCCGGGGTACCACAGACTCAAGCAATCCCCAGCCTCAGCTTCCCAGGTAGCTGGGATTACAGGCGCACACCACCATGCCCAGCTATTTTTTTGGAACTAGGTCTCGCTGTGGGCCCTAGGCGGGACTTGAACCGCGATACCTAGCCCCAGCTGCTTCATAGGCTGAAGCTTACAGGCACGAGTCACCGTGCCCGGCCCTAGACCAATATTCCTAATAAACATGGGAGAACTTTTCTCAACAAAATTGTTGCTAATGAAACAGTTTATATAAGGTCTGATACATCATAACCAAGTAGGGTTTATCACTGGAATATGACGTTGGTTTAACTTTCAGAAATCAATAGGTAGATACAGGGAAAATATTGAATAGAAAGAATCCCTCTGTGGAAACAGAATTTGAGCTGGCAAGAACTGTTAGATTTAGCTATTTTGGAGAATGAACTGTTGGGGAGACATGCGTACTACTAACTCTAGGGAATTATTCAATGAATAAAAATTCTAGTACATTTCAGTGATGGAATGGCATTTTACAGAGAAGCTACCAGCCTCCAGCTTTGTGGCAGTCAGCTTTCCTGTACAGCTTTTTTGGTGCCAGATTGAGCAGGAATGACCTCATTCTCCAAAGATTGACTTATCTTTTAATATACCTGAGGGTCCACTGCTGCATCTGGTCATTTCTTCAACTTCTCAGGCTGAACCACCTTCCTAGTTGGTGCCTGTAAAAGAATTTTAAAACAGAACACATTTGTGTCTTTCTTACCCACCCTTTCCCTTTCATCTCCCTCCCCTCCCCCTCTCTTTTTTACATTGGATCCAGGCATTCACTGGAATCTCTGAAAGGTCACTGGCTGGCTGCAGAGATAATGGATCAAAGACTACCATACCACATATGAGAAGGAATGTAGTCCTTTGTCTTAAAGTCACTAAATGGACAGATGGCTACAACATCAGTAATCCCTGGGGAAGGGAGAGGATCTGATACCCAGAATTGTCACATTACCATACCCAAAATGTCTGGTTTATAACAAAACCTGAGCACACAATTTATAAAGATTACAAAGTATATAAAGAAACAGGGGAAGTTGACTCATTCACAGGAAAAATAAGAAACTGACAAAGCATTCCTGGGGACACCCAAACATTGGAAATATGATGAAGATTTTAAATTAGCTATTTTACATATGCCCAAAATTGTTGAAGGAAACTAGAAATAAAAAACTAAAAGAAGCCGGGCACGGTGGCGCGTGCCTGTTAACAGCAGCTCATGGAGTCACAGTGGGGTCTGGGGATCATGGTTTGAGTCCCGCCTGGGGCAACACAGTGAGACCTAGTCCCAAAAAATAGCTGGGTGTGGTGGCGCACGCCTGTAATCCCAGCTACCTGGGAAGCTGAGGCTGGGAAACACTTGAGTCTGTGGTACCACAGGCAATGTGAACCTGCGGATCAAAAGGCAAAAGTAGCGAGACCTAGTCTAAAATACATACATACATACATAACTAAAAGAAACCAGATGAATGCTGTCTGAACAAAGTGGGAGTGTCAATAAAGTGGCAAAGTTGACACAGAAACCAAATTAAAAATCTGAAACTAAAAAGTTGCTTTAGCTGAGTTTAGCTATAGTTTTGGTTTAGCGATAGTTTTGGTTTAGCGATAACTTTTGTGACGTTCTGTCTTTAATTTTCATAACAGATACACTCTTTATTTTGCTAATGAAATTTCTGACTATATGAAATTGCTATATCAAATGACTGTCGTTTAATAGTTTTAAATTTTTAAAAGTTTCTTTAGTTTTTAAAATTTAAGTTGTAGCTACATATTGGAAAATTAATTCATTAAACATGAAGAGGTTTTAAAAGAAGAAATTTCTCAGCTTGAGCAGCAGGAAGAAAGAAGAATTGAGAAAAATTAATCGAAACTAGGGTGCTGGGGACACCATCATTGTCCCAGCTTACGTGGTATGAATTCTCAGAAGAAAGAGAGAAAGGAGCAGAAAAAAATATTTGAAGAAATAATGGCTGAAAATCGCCCAAATTTGATTAAAGATATATGTCTACACATCCGAGATTTCACCAAGCTCCAAGCAGGATAAACTCAAAAGAGATCCAACTAAGATACATTATGAAACTTTTGCAGGACCAAAAAAAAAATCTTGAAAAAAAAAGAAGCGAATTCTCACATGTATACAATCATCACCAAGATTAACAATTTCTCATTAGCTAAACATTGCTATCAAAAGACACTGAAATGGGAAGACACCCTAAAATTAAAAACCTGTCAACCAACAAAATTGACTTCAAAAATGAATATAAATTATGGCCGGGCATGGTAGCGCATGCTTGTAGGTGGCAGCCTAGGAAACCACAGACGGGGCCACGGATCTTGGTTCAAGTCCTGCCAGGGGCACGTAGCGAGACCTAGTCCCAAAAAAATAGCTGGGCGTGGTGGCATGCGCCTATAATCCTAGCTACCTGGAAAGCTGAGACTGGGGATTGCTTGACTCCATGGTACCCCGGACAATGTGAGCCAGCGGTTCCGCGGGCAAAAATACCGCGACCTAGTCTCAAAAAAAAAAAAAAGATAGTTTCTCATAAAATTCTCAGTTCCTCATAGAATTCCCAGCAGTTCCACTTGTAGGTATATGTGTGTGTATATATATATCCAAAAGAAATAAAAACAGGTGGCAGTCTGGTTAAGGTCAGATAAACCTGCATTTAGATCCCAGATTTCTACCACCCATAAAACTGTAACTTTGTATGAATTACCTTATGTCTCTATGCCTCAGATTCCTCATTCATAACATGCTTATAAAAACAACCTTGTAGAATTGTTATAGGCATTAAGTGTGATAATTTTTAAGAAGCACTGAGTAGATATCTACTCAGTTATGCATGTTGTTGTCATTAATAAAAGTGTTTAAAGGGCAATTTGTAAAATGGAGTGCCAGAAAACAGCCTTCCATCTCCACAGGTTCAACTTTCTGCTAAAATAGTTAGCTAAATGCTGTTTTCTGGAAACCCTACTTTTCTCAAGAAATAATAGTGAATTGATGTATATTTGAAGTCCACATTTCTATGTTGCAGACCTGGTGACTCATGCAGAAGCACAAGAGTCTGTATAACAGATGTTTCTCCATTGTCTCCAATTGTAAACTTTATAGGTCATCACTTACCCTTTTCTCTTTGTGGTAAAGACATTGATGTTCTAATTTTATATTATTTTTTTTATTAATGAGCATTCTACTTCATTTGATTTTGTTAATTGCTCTCATACCTTAAGTTAATTTTGTAGGTTAAACAGATATTCTTTGTATGTGTTGTAACACCTCTGGGTGTTAGAATTAATTTGGAGACTGTTTAAGGCTATGAAAAATCAGTTGTGTGTTCTTAAAAGAACTGATGACCATTACCATATGCTTTGTGTGTAGACTGAATTGTGGGGGTGGGGGATTATCAACATCAAATCAGAAAAATTGTGGTAGTGAATATTGCTTTTGAAACTTATAGGAAAGTGTTCAGAAATGCTTCTTAAGTAGTGACACAAAACAAAAGGCTTTCCCCTTTCCTCCCTTCTTCCCCCCCTTCCCCCAAGAATTCAGGGTAGCTTTTTCTTTGCTGTGCTGGGGATATTATGGGAATGTATTAGTCTTTGGGGATCTAAGAGAAAAACTGTTAATCATTATTAATATTTTAATCTTTTGAAAGGATTTTTGCAGTTAAAATTTATGAAGCAAAATATACATATATACCTCTTTATCTTAGATCCTTGAAAATTACCAATAATTTTGATTATTGATTTTTTTTAAACTGCCCTTCTAAGAGTTAAACAATTATAGCATCATTTCTTGCTCTGTGCTTCAGAATGGTCAAGAGATGATTGAAGGACTTAACAAAACCAACACTACAGAGTTTTCACAGCTGCTCTGTGGCAATACTAATATAAAGCATAGGCTGAGGAAAGGAAATTAAGTTGTATCCTTGCAGTACTCCTGCCCTGTCTTAGAGCTGTGACACAGCTAAGAGCTAGACTGAAACTCATAATGATTTGCAGGTAAGCACAGACAGTGGAATAATTCTAGGGGGTTATTTGCTTGCTAGCTTGCTTGTTTTTAAAGAGAAACAGAGATTCCAATATAAAAAGTGGGAGAAATACTTGGGGATAATGAAGTGAGAATCTTTCAGAACTATAAATATAACTGATTTTTGTTAATTATTTTGATTCTGTGTAAATTATAAAGTAGTAACCCATATGACTTTGGTTTTCTTCCATAGTAATAATACTGAATTATATTAAAATATTTAACAATTTATGTTTCAGAAGTTGGACTTTATAGAGTCTGACAGTTCCTGTTCCTCAGAAGCACTTTCAACGAAAGAACTCTCTGCTGAAGAGCTATATAAGCAACTTGAGAAACTCATTATTGAGGACAAAGCAAATGATGAACAGATCTTTGACTGGGTAGAGGTATAAAAACTATGTCACCTTCCTCGGTATTTCTGCAAGAAAGTTTCTTACAAGATCCTCTTCATATACCCATCCTTCACTTCATAGGAATTTTAAACTTTAATGAAATTTTTATTCTCACTTGTATGTAAATTTGAAACTCTAAGACTGTTACTCTATTTTTATAAGTTTCACAGTCTTTTCATAAAAATATTCAGAATATAAACCATTTTTTCCTGGGTTTTTCATTGGTTTTAAGATATAACCTATATTTCACCATATAAAATTTTACATATCTTAATATTTTCACATTTCAGATAATGTCCTGGATAAAATTATAAGCAGTATGTAGTGATGATTAACTGTTGGCTTACATTTTCAAAATAATTCTCCCTTCTGAAAATTGTTTATCCTGTCTTGTATTCTAGAGCCTGTTGCTTGTATTTGTTTTCAGAGTTAACTGCTTTCCTTTAAATGGTAATTTTTGTTTTCCATGAGATGGTATCATCAAATTGAAAGAAGGCTTAGTTGAGTTCTCTCCCTCTTGCATAAATCCTTTTTGTAGGTTTTCTAATTGGTTTGTTGTTTCTTTAACCACATCTAGGCATTGAAAAATGAGGAAACTTCTGATATTGTTGATTTTTACTTAGTTTCCTCCTTGCCTGTGCAGGATAAATCTGTGTATTCTCACCTCATTTGGGAATGGTTTAATTAATTGTGATAGTGTATTTTATATTTTATAAAATATAGTGTATTGTATATCCTGTCTCCTCCTCTAACCTTTTTTCATCCTTTGTTGTAATCTTGGATATCCAGATCCTTGTCTAATTACCCTTATCTAAATTTAGCCAGGATCTTAAACATTCCACTCAAGTGACTTGTGCAGATAGAGCGTGATCATCACAGTGTAGGGGTAGCAGTGCTGTTACATTTTTTGTTTTGAACTCTGTGCTTCTGGCAGGCTCATCACATTGAACTCAGATTACTTTTTTAGTTAGGTAACACCCATTCTTTCATGTTCTACAACCTACCCATTCTAAAATTATGCCTTTCATATTTGAGCTATAATGGGGGTTTTAAAATTATCTGTGTTCTTATTCTTAAATTAGACACATATTTTAGTCTGTCAGAACATTTTAAATTCTTATTTTAATTCTTATAAAATTTGCTTGCCATCTTTCTTCACTTTAAATCCCCTTGTGTTTTATTAACATGTCAGCTTTGAGCTCATCTAAGTTACGGGTAATGTGTGTGAATGGAGTACTGCCAAGGACAAAGCAGCATACTTCCAGGGACCAGATCCTGCTCCCATTCCCATGGACAGCTCAAGATTTAACCTGTTCATGTTTTATGCCATCCTACTGTCCAGTTCACCTTTCATCTTAACCCATAAGGGGATATTTGTCATAGATAATTTGTTAGTTACACTGCTAAAGTCTAGAGGAGCTATATGCCTGTACCCATCCCCATTGGCATTAGCTAATCAAATTAGGAAATGAGAGGTTAGTTTCACAAAACTATAGTTATTGTCAGGGTTTATTTCTCCAAGTGGAACCATCTCTTTCTCTAAGACTTTTCACCCTTTCTTGCGATAATATGGTGCAGAATTTAGCATTGACCTCAGCATCAGTATTGACATCATATACCCTCCTTTCTGTTTGAGAAATCAGATCACTATTTACTTATTTAACATCTTTCACTTTATGACTTTTTTCATAGATCACTCTCATTTCAGCAGTTTAGTCTTTTATTTTCTCATGTATTACAAAATAATAGCATTTTTATGTCTTCATGTTGATCTTCATTTTTTATATCAATATTCTGCCCACTCAAGACAAGGGTAAGTTTTACTAAATGTAAATTACACCTAGTAAAAATGACTTTAAAGGTGGGGGAGCGCCGGGCACGGTGGCACGTGCTTGTAAGTGACAGCTTACAGAGGCCTGGTGGAGTCTGGGGTTCGCTGTTCGAGTCCCACCTGGGGCAACACAACGAGACCTAGTCCCAAAAAATAGCTGGGTGTGGTGGCACGCACCTGTAATCCTAGCTACCTGGGAAGCTGAGGCTGGGGATTGCTTGAGTCCATGGTACCTTGGGGCAATGTGAACCTGCAGTTCCACGGGCAAAAATAGCGAGACCTAGTCTCAAAAAAAGGAAAGACAAGCATACTAGTAACTGAGCTCAGAGGACATAGGTGCCTTTGTTGTGTCTGATACTGCTGTCATGTAACTGATTCTGCTTATCTACTTCACTTAGCAGATCCAAGATCTTTCTTTTTCATTTTGCTAATATCTCTGCTTAGTCCATACTTTAGGCTTTCCTTCACATATGTTATACTCTAGAATATTAGAATTTGATTTTATTTAGTAGAAGAAATATGCAGTTTTTTTTTCTTTATAACAAGAAATAATCTAATGATTTGGAGGTAGTATTTGTTATCTATTTATGCATCTAGTTAATTTAAATACTTTTTCAGACTCTGCTTGATCTCTAAAGCTTTGGGGATTTCAAGTTATACTAGTACTTATCAACCTGTTTATAAATATAAAGTATCATTCAACCAAAAAGTAATAGTGTGTTTTTATTCTCTCATTTATTCTTTAAAAGTATAAACTTTGCAGAAGTAATTTCTGGTTCTAGACCAGCCTGTGTTCAGTCTAAGACAGGTATAATTAAGCAACTGGTATAATAAATCACTGTGAAATTTTTTTGTTTGGCTCTTACCCCACCCTTCCCAAACCTTGGCTGTCTCCACTGACAGCACATGTTGCTGTTATGTGGAGAAATTTTGCTTATGAGACTTCTTATTGCAACACAGCCTTCCAGGCTCAGTCTGCCAGTACCCCCAAATTGGCCATTGACTTGTTAACTACTGTTAAATACTCTTATGAAACTACCAATCATCCCAAGTATGGTTGAGATTATTGGGTATTCTATTCAGCAAAGAACTGCTAGTTAGTGTATGCCAGTTCTAAAATTCATAAGCTTTAAACTGATCAAAAATAGCTTCAGTGTTTTTAGCTTTCTTTAAAAAAATGTATTTATTTTTTGAGACTAGGTCTCGCTATGTTGCCCCAGGGTACCGCAGACTCAAGCGATCCCCAGCCTCAGCCTCCCAGGTAGCTGGAATTAAAGACACATACCACCAACCAAGCCCAGCAATTTTTTGAGACTAGGTTGTGCTATGTTGCCCCAGGCAGGTCTCAAATCCACGGACTCAAGTGATTCCTAGTCTCAGCCTCCCTTCCTTGGCTGGGATTAAAGGTGCGTGTCACTACACCTGGCCAAAAATGTTTTTAATAACATTTTTAATTTTCTCCCTGCCAGACATGAGGACTGACCCTTTCAGTGTAAAGTACCATGTTGTGCAGGTAAAAGAAGCTGAGACAATCATTAATTCCATCCACTGGAAATACAAACTTTGAAAAGTATTTGAGTTACCTGCCTAGAAAATGTATTATGTGGGGCCAGGCATCTTTTTGAGTCCGTGGTACCCCGGGCAACATGAGTCTGCGATTCCCCAGACAACATAGCGAGACCTAGTCTCAAAAAGATAGCAAGAAGATATCATAAGAGAAACTAAAAATTATTTTGAGGCCCATCAACTTAAGTTTGTGGTTTGTTTTTTGTTTTTTTTTTTTTTGTTCTTCTTAGAGAAGGATAACAATTTTTCCAGCACCTGAAAAGTTTAGTTGAGGCAATGCTTGAGATTAATCTATAATTCACAATAAAATTAAAATGAAAAAACTACTTATATACTTTTGAGAAAAGTGGTCTTTAAAATATACTTCAATAGTGGTGTGGTGTACTTCTTTAATTTTAAAGATTTGGTAGGTCATCTTTATTATGGGTTATTGAGGAAAGAATGTTTTCAAATGGTGACACTTACAAATGTGCATGGTCCACAGCACTGAACAGTTGAATGAACAAAGGATAGATAATAAACTCCCTGAGTTTACTATGTTGCTGTTTAGAACATTTTCAGGCAGATCTGTGGATAGTGAACCAAGTGTTTTACAATGAATCCGAAGATTAATTTTTACCAAAAGGTTGAATGTGGCCCTTTTGTCCATATAAGGCCTGGGATAAGGAGAATAATTTGGTGTGCAAGGGAACCTTTAACTGTTGCGTTTACTTTCGATTTCAGGCTAATCTAGATGAAAGCCAGATGAGCTCACCCACATTCCTTAGAGCTTTAATGACAGCAGTTTGTAAAGCAGCTATTGTAGGTAAGTAACATTTCTGAGCCCCTGCCATCTGAAATACCCAGTAGTGTTGGTGAGGGTCATATTGTCTTCTCGGGCTGTATCACTCAGTTTCCATGCAGTTACAAGGGTGCCCTTTCTGTGTGCAGTGTGTGACTGTCTGAAGCAAGAGAATGAATTAGCTGCTCTACTAGAGTCCAAATCTCAGTAGCTACTGCATGTTCTGTGTTCTTCAACTCTGCAGAAAGTTGACGCATGCTCTGTCGGTGGTTTTATACTCTGACACGTGACTTGTCCTTTACTTTCCGCATCCAGCATTCCAAGCTCCCTCCTCCCACTCAAGACTGAATATTGTTAACCTAATATCAGTGAAGGGCTAATCCTAACAGAACAGCCATTTTAAGCCGGGCATGGTGGCTCAGCCTGTAATCCAGTTACCTGGGAGGCTGAAGCTGGGTTCATTTGAAGTTTGAGACAACCCTGGGTAACATAGCAAGACCTAGTGATAGATAGATGGATAGATAGGATAGATTAGATAGGATAGATTGGATAGATAGATCGACCTATTTTATGTGACTATATGTAACATAGCGAGACCTAGTGATAGATAGCTAGCTAGATAGATAGATAGACAGACAGACAGGATAGATTGGATAGATAGATAGACCTAGTTTATGTGACTATATGTAAAAAAAGAGAATACCAGTTATTTCTCCTGCTTTATATAGACTTTGTTATTACAAGATAATTCTAGGGCCAGGCACGGTGGCATGCACCTTTAATCCCAACTTATGAAGGGAGGCCAAGACTAGTAATTGCTTGAGCCCGAGGGTTTGAGATCCGCCTGGGTATCATAGTGAGACCTAGTCCCAAAAAATAGCTGGGCGTGGTGGCGTACACCTGTAATCCCAGCTACCTGGGAGACTGAGACTGGGGATCGCAAGAGTCTGATACCCTGGGCAACATAGCGAGACCTAGTCTCAAAAAAATAATAATAATAATAATTTCATTACATGTTTGGGGATTACATAAGTGAATGGGATTAGAATTGATCAAAACTGCATATTCCAGACTTTGTACAGTATTTAACAAGATTTTAAACACACGCAGACACACATACACCCCATCCCTCTTTTGCCTAAGGTGGAAATCCAGATAGCTCCCAGTGAAGTAGGGAAAAAAGAATCCTCAGCTCAAAAGTTACCCATATTTTTTAGTCTATATTTATCATTCTAGAAGGTAACTTCAGGATTGCAACTTAAGGTATTCTGTGCGGTTAATATTTTCAGTATCAGTTCTTTAATGAGGTAAATAAGCTAAGTAGAAACTTAAAAAGTATTAAATCATTCCAATGTCTATGGAAAGCATAAGGCTGGTGCTTTAAAATTCAAGTTGGAAAGTATAGAAGCTGCTTTAAGATGAGTGTTGATGCCCAGTACTAACTTCTGGGGGGAATAAGGAGTTACATTCCTTGGTAGATCCAAGGAAGCTAGGGATGCTTTTCCCTTCCTGTTTTCATTGTGCCAGCAAGCTTTGGGTATACATATGGCTTGCCACTGTCACAGTTAAGCCTCAGCCTCCTAAAAATAAAACGATTCTAATTCTTTTGACCTTGTGAAAAAATTTCATGAACTATCACTTTATTAATTTCTTCTTAATGTTCATTTTGTAGTTTGGAACATCATAAAACTGCTATCACTGTTACAATTAAAGATAAAAAATTGAGTGGACTTCTCCTAAGGACCCAGCACTCTTAGTACCGTACCCTGCATGAGTTGTTATTTCAAACACAAATATTCCATTTTGAATTTCAGAACATTTGGATTTCAGAATGTTTACCTTGGACACCATGCTGCTTCTTTCCTTACAGAGTCATATCTGTCCTGTTGACTTAGAACATTGAGAATAACTCTGTGTGTTAACTCTTTAAATATAACACTTAGTTTTTCTGTCCCTTCCAGATGATTGTTCTACCTTCCGAGTAGACACTGCTGTTATCAAGCAGAGAGTACCAATCTTACTCAAGTACCTAGACTCAGATACAGAGAAGGAACTACAAGCACTTTATGCACTACAAGCATCAATAGTAAAACTTGATCAACCTGCCAGTAAGTTCATCAGTCCTTACAGTTAATCCAGACAATGTGTAAGATGTATCCAGGCTGAAACTTCAGGAATGCTTTCAGGTTTGAGCAATGGGGAGTAAGAATCACTAGTGACAAATCCTCAGATAATCAGTCATTTTTATAAGAAAATGCTAACACAAGCACTGCTTAGAGATTCAGCCCTTACTCTAGGGCAGATTTGTCTAATGAAACTCTGTGTAATATGGAAACATGCCCATAAAGTGCAGCATGACAGCAGGAGGCTCGTGTGCCAGATGACCTCCTAAATCAGGTGGCTTTCGTGACCAAGGACCTAAGTCATAGGTTTCATTTCAATATCCATTTGTGGCCACTCCATTATTGAAGTTATCTTTTTTATTATTATTATATGTATATATTCTTGACATTATTATATAGAGTTACCTTTCACTCATTGACCTGGATCTTCAAGAGGGATGATGCTCTTCAGAAGCCTTAATGATCAAACATCAAAACACGTAGGTGTTTTTTAGGCTAGTTTTCAGTTAAGGGTTATGACTAATTCTTGGCTAATCAGACAAAAAAGGTAACTTGAATGAATAGCAAGTTTTAGTGATAATGGTAAATTAATTAAATTGTATTAATCTTGAAAAATCAGTGGGTATTTGGAGATAACATTGAAACAGTTCTTTGACATGTCCTTAGGTTCTAGCTTTTGCGGAATTTACCTTCTTTCCTATTGTTGATGAAGGAAAAGATTGAAATAAATAATCCCCAGCATATAACTAAAGAGACATTGAGTTAAATTAAAACATTAATCTGACTGTGGTTTCTCTCCCTCAAGAAGTAACCATGGGTTCCTTTTTATATAGTTTTTTTCTCTTTTTCATGTCAGAAGGGTAAAGTGTCAATGCCGTAACAAGGTTTAAGGGAGGCATATATCACACAACCGCGTGAACACCCAGTCATCATGCTTATGAACTGGAAAAGGATCTTTTTTCTTTTCTTATAGGAAGAAACACTAATATTTCAAAATAGGTGGTTAAGTAGTCAGAAATTGATTTGATGCTGTGTGCTCCCATAATTAACACCTTCAATAATTCCTGAAGAGATGTTGAATTCTGAATTACTACCAATAGAATCTTTGCCACTTGCATCCATTTCTACATAAACTAACCAAGGTTCAGAACAGTGATAGCAATATTAGCTTGATTAATAAATTGCGAAGATAAATCTGAAGAAAAATGTTAATGTGACTCATTTGTTAACAAATGCTGTTTGTCCCACTATCATCCTCCACGAATATGAATGAATTTTAGGATCCCAAAATGAAGGTTTTTTGATATTTTTTTTTAAGAATATAAAATTCTCTGTCAGAGCTTAATATCTCTACTGACATTTTCTCTTTTTTAAACAGTAATATAGGCTAAGATTCCATATGAGTGCAGAACAGAATTGGTCCCTAGATAGTCAGGACGTTGAAAATAATAAACAGCAACTGTTTTTTTCACTGGATAAAGTTGACATAAGATAGCAATAGTTTATGTGGAAAATAGGAGTAAAAACCTCTTCATTTTGAAAACACCATTAAAGAGGAAAATAGGTGGTGGCACGCACCTCTAATCCCAGCTACTTGGGAGGCTGAGGCTCGGAATCACTTGAGTTCGTGGGTTCAAGTCTCCCTTGGACAACATAGCAAGACCTAGTCTCTTAAAAAAAAAGAGAGAGAGAGAAAAATACACCCTGCCTTCCCTCTTCAAATTGTTATAAGTAATATATTTTTAATGAAAAGTTTCAAACAGTGGAGAGATGTATAGAAGAGATAATAGCAGCTATATTAAATTATACCATAGCATGTGGTACTTTTTACATAGATTCCATTTTTAGTCATACAATTGCACTGTGAAAACAGAAATACTTTATTTTTTTTTATAATTTATTTATATATAAATTTCACATCATTGTAATCCCAGGGATTTATTAACCCCCCTCCCCTCCCTCCCCTCCAATCTCCCTGTTTTCCCTCCTGCCCAAAGTTGTGTGCTTCAGTTTGGTGCTTAGCTTGTTTTGTCTTTTCCTCATGGCTTTTGTTTATTTTTTCACTATATCCCATATATTAGTGAAACCATTTGACTTCTTTCTCTTTTTTTATTTTTTAAAATTATTTTTGCATATTTTACAATATATGATTGTGTAACTGCTGATCCCCATGGGAATTACCCACACACACACACACACACACACACACACACACCACATCTCCCCTGGTCACTTTGCCTCCTTTCTTTTTGTTGTTTGTCCATGTTTAGCCCTTTAGTCTTTTTTTTTTTTTTTTTTTTTCTGGATCTATTTCCTCATCCTTGGTGAGGGTGCGATTTCCCAGGATTTGGTAGAATGTGCTGTTTATCATTCCTATACTGCTTTTGGAGCACTTTGGCTTGTATGGTTGTTTCTTATTGGGTCTCATCTCCGCAGTTTGTGCCACATTTTGTTGCTCCTTCAGTCATGCTTCAGGTCTTTGGCTTTGGGGTCATGACTCCGCTGTATGTTTTGGAATAGCAGATCCTCGAAGGGACAGCCATCAGCTGATGGTAGGTCTCCTCCCTTGGGGCTTTGCTGTGGGGCCACTGCCATTAGACAAGCCTCTTTTTTTTTTTTTGGAGACCAGGTCTCGCTATTTTTCCCATGGAACCGCAGGCTACCGTTGCCCATGGTGCCACAGACTCAAGCAATCCCCAGCCTCAGCTTCCCAGGTGACTGGGATTACAGGCATGCGCCACTACGCCCAGCTGTTTGGGGCTAGGTCTCGCTGTGTTGTACTGAGCAGGACTCAGACTACAATCCCTAGCCCCAGCCGCTTCATAGGCTGAAGCTTACAGGCACCAGCCACCATGCCTGGCTTTCAGCGGTATTTTCCCTCTAAACAGAGAGGGTGTGCAGTGCCCTTATTGACAGCTTCTCTGTGCCAGGTTTCTGTTCACAGCTCCTCTGTGGCATTGTAGGCGTCAATTTTTGTTTGTTCTCCCAGTTCAGTGCTGTGTGGTGCTCACCCTGTTCCCCTTGAGTCCTGCCCGGGTGGCACATTTTAAGGGACTTTCCTCCAGTACATCACTCTTGTTTCTGTGAGTGAATAATTGTCTTAAGATATGATTCCTGATTAGGGCTCTCATGTTGAAGGCAAACCCAGAGGAGACTGTGGTAGACATGCCACCCCCCCCCCCTCCCGCAGAACACACCCAGCTTCTTCAAGGGCTCAGATGTGTGGTGGGGCCCGCCGGCACGCCTCTCCCCGGACTGGCCCCAGCCCCACCCCACCTGACCTCAAAAAGGCGAGTGGAGCCAGCGCGTGTGGGACGCGGCAACTGCACCATTGTGGCGTGGCCGCGGGGGACACAGGCGCCAGTGCCCACACGAAACCCATATACCGGTCGGGCCCGGAGGCTCCCGGGCTCGACCCCAGCCTCACCCCACCCCCTCCAGTAGGTGGGCTCTGACTGGTGCGCCCCGGGCTGCTTCCGCTAGTATGATTTCTTCTAAGTGCATCCATGTCGTCATAAAGTCGTCAAATTTGTCATTCGTATTAATTGATGAGTAATATTCCATCGTGTATATATACCACATTTTTTTATCCAGTCATCAAGACAGAAATACTTAAGGCTTTAAATTATTGCTAAAAATCAACTCATAACTACTGAATATTATCATATTCTCTAGGGAGAAAGAGGTCTATTTTAACTAATAAAAAGCTGTGAGAGTTGAAATCTGAAAAAAGAAGAGAGTAAAAAATTATTCTTGTATTTAATAGTTAAAGCGTTTAACAGGATAGCTGCTTATCACACCTCTCAGCCGTGTTAGAAAACAGCTCAAATTCAGCCAGGAATAGAAAATAGATCGAGTGCTTAAATCTCTTTCTGTTCTTTTTTCTCCCCATTTTGTTAAGAAATAAACATATATCATTGAATATCAGTGATTTGATTTACTTATGTTAAGCAATCACCACAATATATTGTCCCTCTAAGAGCCATCTTGTCATGACTTGTCATGGAAGAAGACAAAAAATTCTCTCACTGTGACAAGAACTCTTCTTCATAACGCTTTTGTTTTTCTGTCATATAGCAGCATAAGTTAGAGACTTCATGTTCTACCAGACTCTCCCTATTCTTTAGACATCGTTGTGCTGTTAAACTGTTTAGAAAGCATTCGGACATGTCATGGATGCTTTCCTCTCAGGGAATAAGTATGTTCATTTGCTACTTGGAAGTGAAATCTTTCCCTCACAGCCACGCCCCCAAAACTGATGGTTTGCCTTCACTCCCTCGCAGATTTGCTACGGATGTTTTTTGATTGCCTGTATGACGAGGAGGTGATCTCAGAGGATGCCTTCTACAAATGGGAGAGCAGCAAGGACCCCGCAGAGCAGAATGGGAAGGGAGTGGCCCTGAAATCTGTCACAGCGTTCTTCACATGGCTGCGGGAAGCAGAAGAGGAGTCTGAGGATAACTAAAACTTCAAATACACAAAACGAAACAAAAGAAACAATTTAAGTATTTTTTAAAAAAAGTTTCACGTCTTCGCCAATCACAGTGCAGCAAGGCCAATTCTCGCAGAAACCCCCACGTGTGCACGAGTGGGAGAGGGGAAAGAGAAAAAAAGGTGATCATGGAGGAAAAAGGTACTGGAAAAAGTAAACTTCAAACCTGAGGGCGGGAGCACTAAACCAAAATACATGTATTATTTATAGAAAATATTTTGTTTTAATCTTTTCTTTTTAAACAAGGACTCATACTTTAAAAAAAAAAACACATCTGTTTAGCAAAAAAAAAAAAAAGAAAAAAGTTGAGAACTTTTAATTTATTTTAAGGACTGCAAATGCCAGTGTAATTTTTTAATTTGCAGTTTCTGTAAACAACTTGTATAATAGAAAAGCAGAGAAATAAATTTCCCTCCCTTCAGATGCACCTCACGTTTGTTTTAAAACATAGTAGTTAGTCCAGATTTAAGAAGGTTTGGGGTGAACAAGGTAGGAAAGAATTTTTTTTTTTTGTGGGGGGTGGCATCAATCTTTCTGCCTGCCTCTCAGCTTGCTTCAGAAAATAAAAAAAAATCACAATAGTAATCAAAACATACATAACTTTGGAACAGAAGGAAATGCTGTGGACCAGAGAACTCCAAGAATTGTTTTAAAAAATTAAAAAAAAAAAAGTGCTACCCTGAGAAAAGTACTCAATACTTTTGAAATCTTTAGAGTAACTTTAAGGCTTGTAAATACATAGAACAAATATTTAAAAAGAAAAAAAAAGAATTGACTCAATACTATTTCTTTTCACTTTCAAAATATAAAGAACAAAATAAAGACAAACATTGCAAGTTTAAAAGAAAGTAAAGTGACTTCTCCTTTTGATAGCGGCTGCTGTGCGCCCACTCGGGGGGTGCTGTGTGGCTGCTCCTTGTCTCATCCTAATCACTCCTGGGGGAGAGGGAGGTGTATGTGTGCGGGCACGTGCGCACATCTGCACGTGCTGGTGTACGTACAGTTAAAAAGGGCAAGCGGTTTGGGGGTTAGGAGGGCACATGTGCTTGGGTGGGAGAGCCAGTTCCTCTGCAAGTCTCAGGGAACTTCTGTCCAGCACCAGTTAGAAACGCACTTAGAGCGGGAGCAAACCTTAGGGCAGTTTTTCAAGTAAGTGTTCCGCTGCATGTATCCGGAACCCAGACACTCATTCCCTCTGAGACTACCACTGCCTCTGATTTTTAAGGCATCCCTTGTCTCTACAAGTGCTTATAAACCCAAAGCTGTCTTCCCCAAAATGACAGAAACCAGAGCCAAATTACACTCTTTAAAAAGTGGGTATGGGATTTAAAGTCAAACCAAAACCGTGTGTGAAAAATCATGTTGTTTCCCAACTTCAGTTTCACTTGAGTTTCTGGTGAGTATAAAACCATCTGTGATTTGGACTTCTGTTTCTCCTACAGATATTGGAGCGCTGAGCTTTTTAATTTTCTTTTACGAAGTTGCAGTCTCTACAAAAGGTTTTTGATTTCAGCTGTTAGTAGGCCTTCACCTTACAAACATATTCAAGAAGAAAGCCAGGCTGCTCCCAAATAAACTGTATTTTGTGTCTGGATAGCCAAGGAGTGTTTCTGGCTTTCATCTCTGAAAAAGATATTTGCATTAATAGACTTGTGAAGCACAGGGCAAAATTTTCCATGGCAATGTAAAGGTTTCTTCAGAGTACCATTGGACACAATACAGACCCTCATGGCTTGAGCCTGCGTGGCCTGTTCCGCAGTAGTGGGGAGCTGCTGTTGCAGAGCAGGTCCTGAAAGCCTTCCTGGCAGGCCTGTAAGGGCATCTGCCACAGAAGGTAGATTCTGACAGGCTCTCTTAGGGTTGCTGCCCTGAGCTCCCTCATCTGTTGGAAATAGCCTGATACTATGGTATGAATTTCATCAGCACCCAGAATCAGAGTCCAGGGGTTTCTGAGCCAGAAATCTCCTGAGTAATGTAGAGTTGTCAGTGTTGGCATTGCTCATGGGTGTTGAAGGGTGAAGAACTTGGGGAAAACAGGGTGGTGACTGCCTCTTAGAAAAAGTCTGTGGTGGCTGGTCACAGGATACTGGCCTAGAAAAGCTACAGGTAGCTTGGCTTATCCATCAGTATTTTAGAGGTTGACAGCAACAGGGACTGAGGGAGAGAGAATAATATTTGGGAGCAGGGGGTGAAGGGGAATTCAAGGGATGTAAAAGGGTTCAACTATAAACACCTGTAGCATAGTAACAACAGGAAGCACAGTGCAACTCTGGGTATCTTAGTGCTTATATTATAGAAGAATGTTAGGTTAGAGGGATTGCCTAGTCACAATATGAGCAAAATAGGAAAATCCTTACTGATAGCAATTTAACTGTCAAACACTGTTATGATCTCTACCCTCTTTGTACAAGTTGGGTTTAGCTGTTTTTGGCTAAAAGTACTAGTGCTACAGTCAGTATCGACATGCCTGCGTTCCTTTAAGCTATCATGAAAGCACTTTGAACTTTGAGAACAAGTTCATTAAATAGGGTGCCTTATACCTATATTCAAATCTGTTAAATTATAGCTATTTAGTAAGTTAAATAAGTTTTTCTTTACCCGAAAGAAGTCAATTTCCAAAATGAACATTTTCAGTTCTTAAATACAAGCCAGCTCACAGCTGTATCCATGAATTTGCCTCATTCAACAGATATTCATTGAGCAGCTACTGTCTATTAAGTTTAGGAAGTTTAACAGTAAAAACAGACCAGTCTCTACTCTCATGCAGCCTGCTTTCTTTCTGGAAAAAGGTTGACATGCTACATCAGCTTGATAATCCATTAAGATGTGTTCCTTGTCAACCAGGCAGATTTTTTATTTGATTTTTGTTTTAATTTTATATTTTAAAATTCTTTGCAAGAACTAAATCTAAAATACAGTTTTATCTGTTCTAGATCTAGATCTAGTCTCCAAATTGCTTTTTTTTTAAATTTTTGACATCTTTTTGTTTCAGATGGCTCCATTCAGGTCAAAGGATTCTAAGCTAGAAAAATGTTTTCAGCTAGTTACCCAATATTGTGGTTTTTTGTTATACATATTTTGTTCTTAAATCTATTTATATGCACACATATATATAGGGATCAGTTTGTTTTTTACTACAGTTCTTTAAATCTTGACCAAGTTGTTGGTACTTAATCTCCCCCCATCATCCCCACATGTAGAGAATAACATTTTACATTGTTTTTTACTTTCTTACAATACAATTCACATAAAAGTCATCCTTGTAGAATATACAATTCAGTGGGTTGTTTTTCAGCTGTTGTGCACCTATCACCACTATGGAATTTCAGAGCATTTTAAAAGATTTGCCTGTTCTGGACACATCACAGGATAAATTATACGTTGCCTTGCCATTTTTTGGGTTTTTTTGTTTTTTGTTTTTTGCAACATCTAACATTTAGCAAATGATCAAACTTCACAGGTGTTTGCAGTATCAGGCACTTGACTGACAGCAGGAGCGAGACCCTAATTTTTTCCTTGCTTTAACATTTTTAAGTATAGCTTCTTTAGAAATAGCTTGTCAATAAGTTTACAACCAACAGCTAATTCTGAACAAGTTCTTGAGCATTTCCTTTTGTTACTTTGTGAATATGATAGCTACCACCAGGAATGCTGGAGGTTCTAACGCCAGCCTCATCCCAGACTTGTGGATCACCTTTCCTGGTCAGTAAGATTGAGGTATAGATAGTCTCAATAGTGAGAGCAACACACATGCTTACTGGCCCCAAGGACTGCATGCATCCCTCGGAGGGAGAAATAATATTATTGTTAGAACTGCCCCCCCCCTCAAAAAAAAAAAACAGCAACATTTTATATTATCAAGTCATGAAGTTACAGAACAAAGAAGCTACATGAATTATAGCAAAAAAATGTTTAAATGTCATTTAACAATTTTAGACTTGTAGGAAGTTTAAAATTTAGTATAAAATTCTATATTCCTCATCCAGTTCCTCCCACATCTTAGATGACCACAGGACATTTGTCAAAACTAAGAAACCAGCAGTGGTATATTGCTATATTTAGACTCCATACTTAATTTAGTTTCATTAATGTCCTATTTCTAGCCCCAGATGCAGTTTAGGATAGTACATGACATGTAGTCATCATGTGTCCTTAAGTTTTCAGTCTTTCCCTGTTGATCATGGTAGTTGACCAACAAGTTTTGAGAATTGCTGATTAGATATTTTGTAGTGTCCCTAAATTTGAATGTTTATTCTCATGATTAGACAATGGTTATAGGTTAAAATATCATATAAGTGAAGTGCTCTTCCTCATCACACATGGTTTTAGCATGACATCACTCATGTTTAACCTTGGCTAGTTGCTTATGGTGGTGTTCACCGGGTCTCTGCTTGAACATTATTTTCCCCCCTCTTTAACTATTTGCAACTAGTCCTTAAGTTCCACCCACATTGGGAGAAGGATGTAGCAGAGAATCAAGCTCCACACCCTTCTTGCTATGAAGAAAATAAACATATTATATGGCATTTTCTTGCAAAGAAGAGTCACCTTTTCCATGCTTGTGTGTTTCTAAATACAAACATACATAATTACACTCAGAGTCATCATCTGATATTTTGTTACTCTAATTATTTCAGATTTGACCATGTGACCCTTTGACATCCCCTTGTCCTGTTGTATTATTCAGTACTTAGTTTGGGACAGGTAAGGTTCCTAAGGTATATCTTATATTTACCCTCCCCCAGCCTAGAGTTAGTCATCTCTTCCAGGAATACTAGTTTCTTTTAGGAGAATGGTTTTTAGAAACCAAGATCTGGGTGAGCTTGTTACTACTGGGTGTCTCTGCTTCTAGTTCTGCCAGTACTTTAAACTCAGTATGTTCACTGGCGATGAGGTCTTGCCAGGTGACAAAGCACAGTAACTTTTAGAAAAGATTACTACTTTGTTTATATTATAGATATTGTAGTCATCCTACATAACAAGAAAAAAAAAAGATGCCCCATTAAGATTTGCTTTAACTTTTTCTTAGCTAGCGTATTCAGACAGTTACCATTTGGTCCAGTTTTAAGATGTTACGTGAATGATGTAACTAGAAGTTAACTGACAATGGAATATTGCATAACAGAACTTGTGAGATACAGTTAAAGTAATATTTTGAGGTAAATTTAATGTCTTTGGTTCATTTAGTTAAGAGACATGAAAAAGTTAACTAGATTAGCCTTCCAGAGAGGCCAACTGGGGGAGAAGGGGAGCAGTGTTAACCTAAATGGATAGCAAGAGATCACATGGAAGTAGTGTGCTTTAGGTGGAAAGAGACCTGGATTGTAGTAGGAAGATTTGATGTGCTACTACTGATGCTACTGTTTACTGCTCATTTGCCCTCTCACAGCGGCCTCCATGTCTTCTCCAAGAGTTCGCTCATAACAATCATAGGAACTCTAGGATTACATCAAATACTTGTTACCAACCTAAATAAAGAAATGTCTTGGTGATAATAGGATCTGAAACATTCCAAAGAAATAACAATATCAAGAATTTTTGAAATTTTCAGAGCAAAACACCATCCAGCAGTTGAGCTTGTTACTACCAGTGATTTCCTTTCTGACTCTTCTAACAAGTTAAGTCTTATTGATAACTACGTCTTCTGGCCTCAGTCTTAGGAAAGTATCTTTTCCAAAGCTCAAACATTGTTTTATTTCCTAAAACAAAGACAAGTGGTGCTCAACATTACAGCTACTAGGATGGTTTTTAAAAATATATTTCTTGCAACCATGCCCCAAACTAGTCATTTCAGACTTTCTGGGGATGATACCTGGACATCTATTTTTTAAGTTCACTAGGTGATCCTAATATGAGCCAGGGACGAGAACACTGAAATGGTGAAGATAACCATTCAGAGAACAATTTATATTTTCAGATACTCGAAAAATATATTTTAACTGCAAGGTTTTGGACACATACGAAATTACAAATGACAATGTCTTGTAAACACAGCTAGGAGAGTATATAATTGGGCCATGTGTACTTGGAATTAGAGAATGCTACCCTCAGGAAGAGAATTTTAAATTGAGAAATCTGAAGAAGTAGAAGTTCAGGTAGAAGGGGACATGAATGCAAGGCTCTGGTTGAAAGTCAGGGGAAGCTTGGTGTATTTGAAGAATGAAGAAGACAGCAAGAGGATGAGAACTTATTTGAATTATACCCATTGACAAATTTAATCCAGACAAATCTTTCCTGTACAAATGTGTGAGAACTTTTTGAAAGTTGCCGTGTACTCTGATTTAGCCGACTTCACTAAAGACCACCCATAGTTAGTACTTTTTTTTAAAAAAGAGTTCCAGCCAGGCATGGTGGTGCATGCCTGTAGGTGGCAGCCTAGGAAGCCGCGGCAGGGGCCAGGGATTGTGGTTTGACTCCCGCTTGGGGCAATGTGGTGAGACCTAGTCCCAAAAAAATAGATGGGTGTGGTAGCACGCACCTGTAATCCCAGCTACCTGGGAAGTTGAGGCTGGGGAATGCTTGAGTTCGTGGAACCCCGGGCAACGTGAGCCTGCAATTTCAGGGACAAAAATAGCGAGACCTAGTCTCAAAAAAAAAAAAAGTTTTCCCTCAATGTTCATTATTGTCATTTCTAATACCCAAATGTAACCACACAACTACTGGCTTACAATGATTTCAGGCGTTTTGGAGTGAGTAGTGGACCTTAGGCCAGCAGCATCAGTTTACCCTTGAGTTCATTAGAAATGAAAATTCACAGACCCAGACTTACTAGTGACTGAAAGAATGGAAAGAACCCAAGGAACTTAGAACAAACTCTGCTGTCAAACCTTAGGAGACATGCTGAAGTCTGAGAACCACTGCCTGAGAGTTATCTCATCTCCCTGCCACGCGTGGTTTATAAAACTTCACCAAAAGCTATCTAAAAACAAGTGCTGTCTTTAAAATGTTAAGGATTTTATCCATAATACAGAAACGAGTATGCTAAAAGCACTTCACCAGCTGTAATGTGCTGTTCGTTGCAGATTGCCATCCCTCAGCCAGCTCTGTGGTGGATATACTAAAGGGCTGCTTCCTTTGAATAGTTAAAGCACTCAAAGGCTGGGCACGGTGGCGTGTGCCTGTAAGTGGCAGCCTAGGAAGCCACGGCGTGGACCAGGGATCGTGGTTTGAGTCCCGCCCGAGGCAATGTAGCAAGACCTAGTCCCCAAAAAATAGCTGGGCGTGGTAGCACGCACCTATAATCCCAGCTACCTGTGAAGCTGAGGCTGGGGATTGCTTGAGTTCATGGTACCCCAGGCAGTGTGAGCCTGCGGTTCCCCGGGCAAAATAGCGAGACCTAGTCTCAAAAAAAATGAGTAGTTAGGGCGCTCAGTCCCTGGAAGTCAGCCATCTTCCCTAGCAAGTCAGAGCTGAGTCTTGGCACTTGGTTTTCTGGGAAGCCGCAATTTCCAAACTACAATCAATTTCCCACCAGGAGTCTTGATTCCACATTGGGGAGTACAGGATAGTGTTCCTCACACTGGGGAAAATGGGCTAGTGCTCTACAGTCTAGGACTGCAGAATTGGAAACATAATGGGTGTTTACATAACCCTACCTGGGTGGCTTCACCTGATTTTCCTCATCTGAATAACAGACAACATCTGCCTCATGAGTGGTTTGTCTCAAGGAGTCCACATTCTGCCTGGAATACCTGGGACTTGCACCTTTGTCCACCTCAATGTTCGTTTTCTGTCACACTCAAACCTTAGTGATAGTCACATACAGCGAACTACTTTCAGAAGTATAGGAGATCAGGATTTGCTGCTCCACATCTCTTTAATATTCTTTGTATAATTCAAACATTTTCAATAACATTGTTTTCCCTAGCATGCACGCTAAAGTCTCAGGCTTATCCTTTGACTGCTAATGGGATTGTAGAGCCTCTCAGCTTCTATTTTTCCTAGAATCTGCTAAGACACAAAAATCTTTTCACATTAGGATCAATGTGTAGTAGTGTCCTTTGCAAGTTACACATTTCCTACCTAGAAGGAAAAAATACATATATAACTAGTTTTTGCTATAAAACCCTAATGAACTAAAAATACCAGGTACTTAAAAAAACAAATTGTCATATCCATCTCTGGCCTTGTTCCTAAGCCAGCAGGTGTTAACTACTGTGGGTGAAGAGCGAACACTGAATGAGTTTGTGTGTTGTTCAGACTGAATAACTGTCATTGTAGAATCAACCAAGCAGAATATAGAGACACCAAAATGATTTTAAATTTGAACATCATGGAAGCCTTTTTGTTCAAAATAGTTTGTTAAGAAGAGCAGGAACAGTCCCAAGTGGGACAACACAGCGAGACCTACTCCCAAAAAGTAGCTGGGCATAGTGTTGCGTGCCTGTAATCCTAGCTACCTGGGAAGCTGAGGCTGGGGATTGCTTGAGTCCTGTGGTATCCCGGGCATTGTGAGCCTTCCATGGGCAAAAATAGCAAGACATAGTCAAAAAAAAAAAAAAAAATTAACGAGACCTAGACTTAAAAAGAAAAAGAACAGGAACATCACTGATAAAAGTGTTTCATTCTTGATATGTGTGATTCTCAAGAATTACGCCACACTTTGGAAACTTTTAAAACCTTGCTGCAAGTATTTAAAGAAAACTCTAAGCTACTTCTGTCTCCAGGTTTTCCCTTTTTGAAGATTTCATTTCCTTGTTACGATTGCAGTTTCACTTTGTTTTGTCAAAGGAGAAAATATTTCAACCACCATCTTTTGGGAACTTATCTTTTTTAAACATATGGCTCTCCAAGGCCAGGCATGGTTGCGCATGCCTGTACATGGCAGCCTAGGAAGCCACGACCAGGGCCAGGATGGTGGTTCGAGTCTTGCCAGGGGCATGTAGCAAGACATAGTCCCCAAAAAATAGCTGGGCGTGGTGGTATGCACCTGTAATCCTAGCTACCTGGGAAGCTAAGGCTGGGGACTGCTTGAGTCTGTGGTACCCTGGGCAACATGAGCCTGCAGTTCCATGGGCAAAAATAGCGAGACCTAGTCTCAAAATAAAAGACATCGCTCCAATTTAATTTTCAAAATTCTCCGTTGTCTCCATCTACTTTGATTCTTGCACCTTTAAATTACTGGCTGAGTCTTATTGGGAAAAAAATCTTCCCCTTTGAACTTATTCTTACACTTCCCCATCACCACAAAGGAAAGCTGTCACTCTCACCAATTCATTTGGATGGGACTTTCCTGACCTATCTAAAATTTGAAGACCCTCCCTCCCACTACCTTAACCTTCCCACATTAAGCAAACCAGGACAGCTAGCCAATCAGGTGTCACTGTTCTGACCATCACTTGTCTCTGGCTATGATCAACAGCCTAGTTTTCCTTCATGCTTCCTGCAAAGATTTGCTCATAAAGCCTCAAAATAGGAATGAAGGGAGGAAAATAGTACTGTGGGCAACCTCATAAAGTGAAAACAAAACTTGCTGTTTCATTTTTTAAAACTCTGGCAGATAGTATCTCTAGTCTTTCTGCAATGCAGTTATGATTACTTTGGGTGTTTAAAAGGTAGGGAAGGACAATTCAGCATAGAATTCTTAGAACCTTGGGTTAAAAGCAGTCTTGAAAGCAAATTCTGCTGTTTTCCCTAAAGGTGGCAGGACTAGGTAACTTAGTAATTTATTTTGGTTCTAGATTATATTCTGAAAGACCCCTATGAAAACATCCCCAAGGTTTTTTATGTTGAGGGTTGAATTACAATTACATCCAACGTGCAGACACTTCAAACTAAGTAGGACAACTATTCCATATAAACCCTTATCCTTGAAATGGTAAACTCTTGTTACTGGTATTTTTTTTTTCAGACCCCTTCATGTGACAGAAATGTTGACACCAAGTGAATCCCCAAGAGCTAATGACATGTAGGCCAGAGATTCTCAAACTGTGAAGCGCAAAACTAATGGATTGCAACCAGCTTTTGAAAAACGTAACTAGAATAAAGCGTAGGATAATTATTTTATGATGTTTATTTGGTTTTCATGGTTCTAATTCACAACCACTAGAACAGATAGATTTCAGAGTTTGGAAAAACTTTTTTTTTAATGTTTAATTTTTTTATTTTTAAGAGACTAGGTCTCACTATGTTGCCAAGGGTTGTCTCAAACCCACGGACTCACGTGATCCTCAGCCTCCTGTGTAACTGGGATTACAGATGTGCACCACCACACTTGGCTAGGAACCAAAAATGTTTAAAAAGACATGTCCAAGATTAAACTGCTGAGCTGAGTATGTTGAAATTATTACCACTAGTGAACAGAAGAAAGTGCAATGTTGATAAGGGGGAGGTACAGGTAACTCAAAACCAGGGTCTTGGCCTCAGGAAAAAACCGTAAAGGGGGTGGTCATAGAGGAATAATGTTAAATTTTTTCACCAGCCTCTACATCTTGCCAAATAATACAAGTTGTCCATTGCCATTTCCAAGCCACAGCTAAACTGAAAGTCTTTTCCTGTCTTTCTGGCTGGAAACCAGAAAAGTCAAATGACCCCAAGCCCTGCCAAGATCATACAGGGATCCAAGACCTGGACTGCTTTTTGGTTATTTCTGCCTGAAATTGCAACTATAGCAAGCTCAGCTTTCATTTGTGGGAAGAGTAAACGATCAGCCTAGCTAGGAACAGAAACCTTTCCCTCCACCAGGCAATCAAGAATTATCCTTCAAACCAGAAGGCAGGATGTGAATAAAGTAGGTGGATGTATCATTTGATGTTCAATCCAGTGAATAAAGTATCTGTAGCTCTGCGCTAAGGTACTCTAATTACCTGCAACTGTTTCAGCTTCCTGTGTCCTTAAGCCTAGTACTCCAGCATCACATTTGTTTCTTTTCTGTACAAAATAAAATATTTTGGGCCGACAAGCATCAGCCATTAGCTTTAAATCTGAGGGAAAACCAATCCATCTACTGCACTGACAATAAAGTCTGAAGGTTGTTACATGGTAGTTTCAGCAGGCCTAAGCTTCTGAAAAAGCAGATGCTTTTATTTCCAAGAAGAGATGATGCAATTGCATTGTGGGGCCTTCCTGCTTTTCTGGTTCACAAAACCCTGTGTTCAGGTAACCTGGGTGCCCCTGCACAAGAACTGTGGAGTCATCACAGGCTCAGCACATTCACTATTTCTCCTAGCACCTCCTGACCTCCACTGTCAATGGAAAGCTTTTTTTTTGAGACTAGGTCTCGCTATTTTTGCCCGTGGAACCGCAGGCTCAAGCAATCCCCAGCCTCAGCTTCCCAGGTAGCTGGGATTACAGGCGCGCACCACCACTCCCAGCTATTTTTTTTGGAACGAGGTCTTGCTACGGGCCCCAGGCGGGACTCAAACCACGATCCCTAGCCCCAGCCGCTTCATAGGCTGAAGCTTACAGGCACGAGCCACCGTGCACGGCCTGTCAATGGAAAACTTGAAATTCTCAAGTTTAGAGGTTAAAACTGATCAATTTGAAACTGCCATGTTAGTTCACCATGATATTAGCATTTTAAGAGAGTGAAGTTTAAACCAAAGGAATGTAGCTCTGCAGGCGAGGAACTTCACAGCTTTGGTATCACTGCAAAGAGGTGTCAGGTGTCTGAGGGTCTTACTGGCACCCTAACAAGTCACCTCCACATGCTCATTAGTTCCCTCCGCTGCAGATGGTCCAAGCGCCAAACAGCTTAAGGGGAACAAAAGTCATCCTGAAACTCCTGAACAAACACAACTGAGTACTTTCACTAATACAGCTCAGTCAAGTGAGACAGAGTAGGACCCTACCCCGTGGAGGTAAAAACTCAGATGCTGTTAAAAATAATCCAACTGGTCGATGTTACATTTAGTGGTAAAAACGCCTCAACCATATGCATGGACAACAAAAATTTCAAATACCTTTGCGAGTAAACTGGTGTGAGACTTAAGCAAATGGTAGCCTTAGTGTGGTGGGGCGTGTGCTTGTGGCCGCTCTTGCCTTGGTCAGCTCGGTGTGTAAGATGGGACTTTTTTTTTAGGGAAAAGGAAGCAAGGCTGTTTTACTTAGGCGAATACATAAAAATGAAACGGCGCCTTCCAAGGGGGAGACGTGATGGAAATGTTGGTGAGAACGAAGAGAGCACCATGGAAGGTGGCACAACATGGCCAGCGCCCCTGTGAACAGGTTGACACCAGAGTTCGGGGTACGGACCAGGCCACCGGGGTAGTTACTGACAGTGTCACCGTGTAAAGAATTTCCGGTAGTCAGGGTTACATTTTTATGGAGCTGACTTCGGGTCTGGAGCGGGGCCCGCTAAAATGCCAGGGCCTGAGGAATGGGCTAGCAAGGGCTTACCTCCCTGGCAACAAATCTGCACCATGACGATGGGCATCTGCGTTTGGGTCCTGGTCACCCTGCGGTGGGTGAGCTTCTGGGCCGTGCTAGTGTTCAGATTGGCTGCGCTCACTGCCTGCAGCCCCTCGACTGGCTGGAAATACCTGCTCCTTGCAGTACATCGGCCGTTCGACCCAGCTTGGAAAGTGGATCGGAAATCTACCTTCCAGGGGTACGTGTATTGTCCGAGTATGTCGCTACCGACGCAGCAGGACAGTCAGGCCTCCCCGCTTTTCTCAGCCCCCACTGCCCGGATGCGCAGTGGAAAGGGACACCGGACCTGGCTTCTCCGCTACCTGGTTTCCCTTTCCCTCCGCGGCCTTCAGAGCCCTCGCGCGGCGGGTGCACCGAGAGCGGAAAACG